>JAFBJS010057851.1:67653-109336 GCA_016785265.1 Paraplagusia blochii
TCCATCTCCCCCTGTCCTCTGTATTTTCTACTCTGACTCCAACTACCCCCATGTCCTCCCTCACTGCATCCATCAATCTCCTCTTTGTCTCCTACCTTGTAGCTCCATGTCTAGGATCATTCTTCTCCCAATGTATCCACTGTCCCTCCTCTGAACATGTCCAAATCATCTCAATCTGTCTTCTCCAGCTTTTTCTCCAAACCTTCCTGTCTGTGTTGTCCCTCTAATCACCTCATTCCTGATCCTGTCCATCCTTGTCTCTCCTAAAAAGAATCTCAGCATCTTTAACTCCTCCACCTCCAGTTCTGTCTCCTGTCTTCTGTCTATTACTAGTGTCTCTAATCCGTCCATCATGGCTGGTCTCACCACTGTCCTGTAAACCTTTCCCTCCACCTTAGCTGACTCTCTTCTATCTCAGATCACTCCTGACTCTTTTCTCCAGTTGTTCCATCCTGACTCCACTCTCTTCTTCTCCTCTCTTCCACAGTCTCCACTGCTCTGAACAGTTGATCCTCAGTATCTAAACTCCTCCGCCTTCTCCACCTCTGCTCCTTGTGACCTCACCATTCCACTGTTCTCCCTTTCATTCGCACACGTAAAGTACTTGTTAAAGTATCTTGTTAGCAATATTGCAAAATATGACATATGTGTATAAATTTGTGTGTGAACCATATTAATGTATCTTCATACATTTTGTGGAGTTTAGTCATAATGTGCAGTGACCTGATGAAGGCTCCAAGAGTTTCCTTTCAAAACTCCAATATTAATCGGTACTGCAGAACGACTGCACTCCTTGAGGTGAAAAAGTTTTTCACCTAAAGTATAAGAATTGTGGAGTATGGAATATTATGAAGAGTAAAGTCTTGCAGTGTTTGCAAAAAAAACAATGTGGGTTTTTGAAGCTGATCTATTGACAGTGGAATTATTTGATAAGCAGTCAGTCTGCATAAAATCAGTTATGTCTCATATCACTTATTGTCTGTATTGTGATATTGTCCAAACTCTTTACTTTCAATGCCGATATTAACCGATACCGATGCACACAGGCATCTGCACCCAAACTGAGGGGAAAATATTCAGGGCAGGTTAAGGAAAGGAAAGAAAAGGAAAGGAAAGCAAACTTCGGAACCCTGCTGATGCGAGTCCAGTTCCTTAACCACTAGGCCACCACTGCCCCCGTCTATGGTCTAGTGGCCCAACATCTGATACATGTGTTGTACCTACATGATACATGTCATTGTGTCATCAAATTCTTATCACCAAAAAACAGGAACAATCTTAGTGATGTTCAGTCTGTCAGTTCAGTTGGGCAAGTTACTTTAAAAAAGTAACTTATTACTTTACTAGTTACTGCTCTGAAAAGTAACTAGTTACATTAGTAGTTACAAATTATAAAAGTAACTAATAACTAGTTACTGTACTTTACTTTAAAAACACATTAAAAAAGTTAAGTGTATCAACCATCATAATGAAATTTAGTGGAACAATAAAAACAAAATAGATGTTTAGACATTTTGACAGACATCTTTATTGTGACCTCAACTTGTCACTTGTCGTCGTCTTGCTTGTGGGTGTGTGCTGCTGTACAGCGTCACCTGTGGGTGTGAGACTGTTTATTTCCCTATAAGGCAAGAAGACCCTTTCTGATCTTTCTCTTTCTGATTGGTTTAGCCTGAAATGTTAACCAATCATCGTTCCTTTTCAACGCATTGGTTCAGTTAGTGTGGACGACCGTCTTTCACTCATGACTGACAGGCAGCAGAAACCGTCCATTTGGACCACAGATAGTAACGAGTAACGAGACCCTTTACACCACGGTAACAATAACTGTGTTACTGAATGGGAAAAGTAACACGTTACGTTATTTGTTACAGAGAAAATTACTTTTGTTACATAACTGCGTAACAAGTAACGCGTTAGTCCCAACACTGGTGATGTTACATAACTATGCAAATATCAGGTTGTACTTAATGTCTGAGATCAAGCGTCCACTTTGACAACCCCAAAAATAAATATATGACATAGCGTTTCTCCACGTAGCAGCTATTGTCATCGACTAAAGTGCAACTGAAGTGTCCTGACACACACACACACACACACACACACACACACACACAGTGAGCTGTGTCTCAGTGGACAGTTGGCCTATTACGTGAGTCACAACAAGGCGGGCAGCGCTACAGGAGGCAGGAGACAAGGTCACATTGAGGCATTAAACTGTGTGTCTCCTCACACGGCGGCCAGCTGTCCTGAAACTACATCACGACGACGACGACGACGACGACCTAAAAGGTTGTTGGTGGAAAAACCAAGTAAGAGTTTTATTGGACTCGGGCCTCACTGTGTCTGCGTATGTCCTTCAATCA
Source organism: Paraplagusia blochii (assembly GCA_016785265.1). Taxonomy (NCBI): domain Eukaryota; kingdom Metazoa; phylum Chordata; class Actinopteri; order Pleuronectiformes; family Cynoglossidae; genus Paraplagusia; species Paraplagusia blochii. The sequence goes on from JAFBJS010057851.1 coordinate 70,020, forward strand.
CTCAGACACACACGTTTCAGCACATTAACATAATGGACGGGAAAGGCAACCAGCGACTGCCACTTATTATTCCACATTGACTTTAAAATGAGCCATGATTGTGTGTTTCACTGCCATGTTATTTATGGGCTGCAGAAAGTGGGTGGCTGATTGGAGGGAAACTGAGTGTTTAAAGAGACGAGAGTTTAAGGAAAGGTGTTCAAAAAATAAATAGATGAATGAAAAGGAATACTTGATAAACCAGGTGAAAGGACCGTAGAGATCACAGAGGGAAGGACGCAGCATTGACCCAGGTGATCTATCTGGGTCATTCTAGAATTGGAGGACGTTTGGTCCTTAAATTTGTTACATGATTTTTTTTTCATGTGATATAATCTAATCACAGCATGATGGATGGATAAGAGACACTAGTAATAGGCAGAAGACAGGAGACAGAGCTGGAGGTGGAGGAGTTAAAGATGCTGAGGTTCTCTGTAGGAGAGACAAGGATGGACAGGATCAGGACTTTGGGGGAAAAAAATCATGAAAAGCCAGATTTAGATGGAGCTACACAGTAGGAGACAAAGAGGAAATTGATGGATGCAGTGATGGAGGGCATAGAGTTAGAGTTGAGGACACAGAGGACAGGGTGAGATGGAAATTGTGGATCCACTAAGGCAACCATTGAAAAAGGAACAAGCTGAAAGGAAAAAAAACTCCTATCGCAGCATGGGGTATTGATTGGAGACACTGCCAATAGGCAGAAGACAGGAGGCATAGCTGGAGGTGGAGAAGTTAAAGATGCTGAGAGACAAGGATGGACAGGATCAGGAATGAGGTGATTAGAGGGACAACACAGACAGGAAGGTTTGGAGAAAAAGCTAGAGAAGACAGATTGAGATGGTTTGGACATGACCAGAGGAGGGACAGTGGATACATTGGTAGAAGAATGATCCTAGAGATGGAGCTACCAGGTAGGAGACAAAGAGGAGATTGATGGACATGGAGGTAGTTGGAGTTAGAGTTGAGGATACAGAGGACAGAAAGATAGAAAACATTGATTCTCTGTGGTAACCCTCCAACTAAGGTACTGAAGCTGAAAAGAGAACAAGGTTCCATGGTCCTGGACACAATAGTAATTATTAGTTGAAATATTACATCATTTTGGTGGGGACTCAAGTCTCTGAGTGTTTATTAGCTTGGTCTCAGGACGAGAAAATTTACTCATAAAGTGCATGTTTTAGTCTTTTGCTTATCAATATTTGATAGGTGGGACATAAATAAAACATCCTTCAATTTCGGAACGATCCATAAATCACTGTAGCTCTGCGTATTCTAGAAATCCCATATCTGGTGTCAATGAATAACCAATCCATCCTAGGACCTTAATTGAATCTAAGAATCTTGAAGCCCCTTGTTTGGACTGTTCATCCAAAGACGCCAAAGTGAGGACATCGATAAGAGCCTCTGTGCAAACAGGCGCTCAGATGTAGAGCGCGAGGCCAAGTGGAAGTGTCCTTAACCGTTGCTAGATGATGAAAAGCACTAATTAGTATATTCACAGCGCCATCATTCTCTCTTACTCTGCGCTCGCACACAATCCACTTTATGTATTTGTTTTTCAATACTGACAGATTCCCGTTGCTGCTCCACTCGTCTTCCTGGGTTTCTGCGGCTGGAAACTGAACAGAAAGCGATCAGAGAAACCATTACGTTACATTTACTGCAGGAGGCATAAGAGATGATTTTAAATAGACTGACTGCTAGAGAATAATGCTATTTGGCAACCATTTATATTACATCTCACACACACAGAGGCTCCAGCTTTTATTTAATAGCCCATATTAATGGGAGAAGGAGTGGAAGAAGACAGGAAGAGAGCAGAGCAGACAGGAAAATGGCAAATAAAGGCGACCAAAACAGAAGATATGACTTTAATTTAATAGACCTGGTCCTTCTAATGTGAGTTATGGTGCCATTTGACTCGATTTCAGGTGCAAACAACAACTATAATTTCAGTTTATTAAAATTAAAGCTACGTGAATTGGTTAGAATTCAGGTATTTTTTTATTTTATTTTTATTTTGCCTATATATTTTATTACAGCTTGTATTTGCTGAGCTTCAGCCCAGCAACCAGAGGTTGGTCTTCTGTGCAGAATCCCTGGTGTTGCTGATGCATTTACAGACAGTGAACAGAGAACATTATATATTTTTATGGTGTTTTTCAACATTTTGTGTATACAGTAAGGGGTAAAGGTAAGAGACGAACCAGCAGATGTAGCTAAAGCCCAGAAAAGATACATTAAAAATCTTACACAGCAGCAACCTTGAAAATGAAATTTTAAAAAAGTTACAAAACATTTTATAAATTTATCCTAAGCATTGAAAACATTTAGTCCTGTAAAATATATTTTTTAAAAAATCAACAATTTAATAATTGAAATAACCCTACTTTTAACATTTTTTATTGGTGTAATAATAATTACTTATCACATATACAGTATTCAACCAACTCACCAAAAAACATTGTACTGAACAGGAAAAAAAGAAAAAAAAAAAAAACGTGGAGGAAGCCATTTAATCTCTTAGTTTATTTTTTTTTATTATTTATTTTTCATAACCAGTCATTTAATTTGTCACAAATAAACAAAAAAAACAAAATCATGTGAAAACCTCTATGACACTGATACTGTGAGTTATTTTAACACCAAATTTCAATTAAATTAAAAATAATAAAAGTATTTTGACCAATTTTGTGTTGCTTGTAGAGAGTGACTTTTTGCAAGTTTAAAAAAAGTAGATTTTTTTTTTAAAAAAGTCTTTTTTCCAAAAGAAATTTCAAAGTAATTTCACTTAAAATACAAATAAAAATACCAATTTTAAAGTTTGATTAGTTCTACCTGACAGTAGATTGTATAATTGTGTTAAATGAAACATTTTCACTAAACGTGATAAAAACATTGCCTATTAAACTTGTTTTTCTTCCAAGTAGATCAAATTAAGCTAACCAGAAATTAAACCCTGTCCAAGTGTTCGTCTCACTCTCTTCTCATCTCACCAGGCAGGAGATGAAGAGGAAGACCAAAAAAAGGAGACCAATGGATGCAGTGAGGGAGGACATGGAGGTAGTTGGAGTTAGAGTAGAAGATACAGAGGACAGGGGGAGATGGAAAACCTTGACTCACTGTGGCAACCACTGAAAAAGGGACAAGCCAAAAGAAGAAGAAAGAAAGACATGTTCGTCTCACTCATTGTGTCCATGTCCAAATTTAAAAAGGGAAAAATTCAATGAAATCTTAGCAAAATCATGTAAAAACCTCTATGACACTTGTACTGTGATATGTCTCGGTAGAAACGTGAGTTATTTTAACAGCAAATTAACGTAAAAAGAATTTGGACAATTTTGTGTTTCTTGATTCTTTTTGTGACTTTTTGCAAAAAAAAAAATATTCTTAAAGTTACTTTTCCATTAGAAAATGTATCTTACATTTTTCTTAAAATACAGACAAAATACCAATTTGAGGGTGTCTTTCTGTCAGTGTCTTTTTGCCAATTAAAGGTGTTTTTTTTTCCAGGCAGATCCATTTAGAAATAAACCCCGTCCACATCTCAATCTCATCTCATATCACCAGGTAGGAGACAAAGAGGAAGGCCAAAAAAGGAGACTGATGGATGCAGTGAGGGAGGACATGGAGGTAGATGGAGTCAGAGTAGAAGATACAGAGGACAGAGGGAAATGGAAATTGCTGAGACAACCCCCCAAAAAAGGGAAAATGAAAGATTGTTGCTGGAGAACTTCATTACAATAAAGTGACTGCAGAGTGAAATCCTGATGTGAACAGATTCTGACCCCGGTTCTGACCCATCATCAGGAATCACTGTGTTACTCTTACAAATATGCAGAACCGGCTTCAGTGATGAGGTCACAGACAGATACTTCATGAAATACTACAGTGACCGCCTACTCTCACGCACGGACAGATTTCATTTGTCTAAAACACAACATAGTAGTCGTTGGCAGAGAAACTGTATGAATGCATTAACACCGAATGCTTTGCTCCCGGTGTTTTTCACCGCAGTTGTCATCGCCGGCCGACAGCAGTGTTTTGACATGTAGGCAGGAATCTTCTCAGCCGGCAGATTACAGCAGACCTGGGCCTGTTTTCTCTCACCCCTTGGAATATGTGAGTGAGTAAAGGCATATTTTAACGGGGCACAACCAGAGGAATGCACCGGCGTGCTGACTAACAGCCAGACAGATGCCGTGAGTGTCTCTCAGCTGAGTGACAGCGCACTGTCAGGGCTTTTGTGAGGCTCTGCTGCTGCCTTTTCATTTCAGATGCTGCCGGAGAGAGGGGACTCATTCATGCAGTGGCAGTTGAGTGTAAAAGCACCTAGGAGGCATCTTTGGGCTTGTCAGCCTCAAGAAAACTGAACCGGGTGGCCAAAAAAAAAAAAAAAAAAATGAGGACGTGAAAGAGCAACTCCAAAATAGCAGCTGTCTCCACGTAATGGCAACAAATAAGAGTTTGGATTTGCAGCAGGACATAAAACAAAGACAACGACCGGGATGTACCACGACAACAGAGCAGGGAGCAGATTGTGCCACAGCCGAGCTGTTGTTTTCCTGGGCAACTTGTAGTTCCTGTCAAACTAAAGGCCGGCTTTCATCTCGTAGGTCGCAATTATGCACTCCTCTGCCCCCCCCCACTGGTCCTCCTACATCCAGTCCTGCTGGCGCCCTCCTCCGCTGCTCTAAAACCCCACTGGTTTTCTATAAGCAGCATTTAATTGTGAGGGGCTGAGCTGAGGAAGGACTAATCAGATAAGAAGGGCGGCGAGGGAATCACAGGGATATATGTTGGCTAATGGAGGATTAATAACACTGGCATCTTGATTGAAGTTCAGCTGCTTTCTTTGGCAGAAAAAAAAAAAAAAAAAAAAAAAAAGGGGGCGGGGAAAAGAGAGGGCGAAAAAAAAAAAAAGAAAAAAGAAACGGGGGGGGGAAAAGAGAGGCTGAGGGGGGGGCAGAGATGGAGAAGAGAGTTGGAAACATGGAGTGTGATAAGAGGTTTTCACAGGAGAGAAACAGAGAGTAGAGGCAGATGGGGAAAGAAGAGGGAAACAGAGCGAGGGAGTTAAAGCGATGAGAGGGAGTGGGAGGAAGAAAGAGAAAGGAGAGAAGGCAGAGCAGCGCAGTGCGGGGGGGAGAGAGAAGGAGAGGGTGAGAGAGCAAGAGGGAGAGGGAGGGAGAGAGGGAGGAAGGCTACGGAGCCACTGAGCCAGTGATACGCAGGCAGGCAGGCAGAGAAGATGGAGAGTCTGAGGACGTTGGCATCCCTAAGGCTGGTCCAATGAGATGGTAAGAGCACTACGGAGGAGAGGACAGTGGTTGGAGAGGAGCAGGAGCAGAGGGACAGACAGGAGAGACAGAGGAGCACAGGCAGGACGGGAGCAGTGAATGTTCAGCTCCTCGGCTGATGAGAAAAAAAACCTGATAAAAGTTTTCGACAAAGCGCAGGAGAAGGAAGGAGGCAGGAGGAACGAGGGTAGAGGAGGTAAAAATAACCCACGTTAATGGCAACGGTCGGAGGAGATTCATGGAAAAAGAGGAGGAAGCTCTCTTTGTTTCAGGAGTTCTCCTGTTCCTCTCCTGCTTCTCCATCTTCCTGTGAGGCTGGACTTCCTGCTTCACCATGTTCTCCGACAGCAGGGCTTCACCTTCAGGGGAGCAGAAGGGCTACAAGCCGCACGCTCCCCACTTCCTGCCGTGGCTCCGCAACAGTTTAAAGTCCCACCACGGCAGTGAGGTGGGACTGAAGAGACCACCGAAGTCCAACTCGGAGGTCTTCAACACCCTGACTCCTCTGGAGAAACCAAAAGGGATTGGGTTTTTCTCCTTCTCCGGGAAAGAACGCACCAAGAAGAGCGACCTTCGGTGGAATGGCGTGTCGATGGCGAAGATGCTCCCCGTGATGCTCAGAGGGCCGAATATTCTGCAAGGGACTTTGGGGAAGCAGAGGGAGGACAGTCCGTGTCGGTGGAACCAGTCTCCGGAGATAGTCCCAGACATCAACGCAGCTGAGGTCACGGGGGACAAGACACAAGACCCTGTCAAGAACTCCACAACCTCTGAGGACAACCAGACCCTTGTGAGAAACCACAGCGGTCACCTGAGCATCCTTCATCAACAGAAGGACAGGACTTGTGTCCCGCTCAGAAAATATGGGCCTCTTGTCAGTCCCGTGGCTGTGACTGTACCATTAACCGAGGACGTGAACTATAAGGTGCCCGTGGTGGTGTGTTTGGAGGACAGGAGGGCGAAGGTCTGGGACTACACCAACTGCACCACTTTCCGTCGTAGAGACCTTCACTCGTCCAGCTGGGCCAGTCCAGAAACTCAGGGACTCATAGAGAGGCAACACCAGTACAGCTCCAGCTTCAGCTACGTCCAACACCAGAGCAGGAACTCCCAAAGCCAAAGAGACCTGACGGTGCTGAGAGAACCACCTGTGGAGGGCTTCAACAGGGTTAAACCTGTGAACGGAGTTCTCTTCCCCTCTGAGGTTCGACAGAACAACCCCGGCTGTACCAAAACCATAAGGCGCCCGAGGAGACCAAGACCCAGCTCGGAGTACGTCCCAGTCCTGGACCAAAACCAAATGTTGGACCAGAGATCCAACGGTGACCAGGAGCCGCAGATGAAGGAGAGCGACTGCGGCAGGAAGGCAGTTCGCAATCAAATCAAACGCGTGATGGACAACCTGGAGCAGGTGCTCACAGCTCTGAGAGACGTTCACCAGGAAATGAAGGAGGTAAGGTGATAGAATTTCTTCACAGACGGAGTGGAAAGAACTTAACAAGACAGATGCAGGAGCGTGTGTGTGTGTCACACACTCTGGGTAATTGCGTCTCTTTTCATGACTGACCTAAAAACAAATCAGCCGAGAATAGAGGCAGAGTTTACTGCAACCTCTTACATTTATTCACACACTTCCTGGTTACAGCCACATTCAGGCGCGTGGTATAAAAGCTGCAGGGCTTCAGTCTCCACCAATAACAACGCAGGCCTGGAATGCACGTCCTCAGCAGAATTTTAAAAAGCGTGTTAAAAAAGTGAGCGGCGCGGACGCAAAACTTTACTGCAGTCGGGGAACTGTTCCTCCAAACTATCTGTCATCTGTCTCCGAGCGGAGATCTCTCTCTCTCTCTCTGTTGATTCATACATTTTCAGATAATAAGACAACGGTCACGGCCCATTGGCCTGATGCTTTCAGAGATTGCTGGGATTATGTTGTGTGACATTAGGCAAAGCCTCCCTCTCTGCAGCCCCCCCTCATGGTTCCCCCTCTTATTGACAGATGCTGCTCTAGGCACAGCTGGACGGCTTCAAATGTTTCTCTCCTTCTTACAGTAATCCATCTGGACTACAAGCGTTCAGGCCTCCTGGTCCACTATTACGACCAATGATATAACAACAGAAGGAAAATCACACTTCCTGTCATTTGATCTTCTCTGGGCTGCAGATAAATCCGAGGAACCAACCTCATCATCCCCGCCGTGAGATTTTGTGTGACAGTAATAATACCACGCTGATGAAAGAGCATATCAGCCGCACAGAAAAAAAAAAAAAAGGACGAGAGGAAGCAAACTGGCAGTGTGAGATTGAACGCCTCAAAATTTCACACCAGAGATGACAGTTCAAAGGAAGGCAAGGCACCCAGAGAAGACTTTGGTCACAAATTTAGTTCAAACTCCTGCTTTATCATTCCGTTGCATGTGCAGGGACACATGCTTTTTAAAAAATGAATTACCAGGGAGGAAAAAAAGTGCACATTTTAAACTATCCTTTAGGGTTTTGACTCATGAAGCAACACTGAAGACATGTCTTCTTCTTTTCCGTCCAACTTGTACCTTTTTCAGGGTTTGCCACAGCGAGTCAACAATTTCCATCTCCCCTTGTCCTCAGTGTCCTCAACTCTAACTCCAACTATCTCCATGTCCTCCCTCACTGCATCCATCAATCTCCTCTTTGTCCCTACCTGGTAGCTCCATCTCTAGGATCATTCTTCTACCAATGCATCCACTGTACCTCCTCTGAACATGTCCAAACCATCTCAATCTGTCTTCTCTAGCTTTTTCTCCCAACCTTCCAGTCTGTGTTGTCCCTCTAATGTCCTCATTCCTGATCCTGTCCATCCTGAAGTCACCCCTAAAGAGAACCTCAGCATCTTCTTCTTTTCCTTTCAGCTTGTCCCTTGATCAGGGGTTGCCACAGCGAATCATTATTTTCCATCTCCACCTGTTCTCTACCTCCAACTACCTCCATGTCCTTGTCCATGTCCAAACCTTCCTGTCTGTGTTGTCCCCCTAATCACCACATTCCTGAATCAACACTGAAGACATGTAATGTATGAAAAACATCAGAAATTAGAGGATTTTTTTCTTCTGCTCAGAAACGTCAGACACTTTGTTTGAAATCAGAGCTCAGACAGAGCAAAACAGGAAACATTAAATGAGTTGTGTGGAGGAAAAGAAAAAAAAAAAACCCGACAACTTCTCATCTCTGAGCACTCATCAGCAACACACCCAATGTGAAGACTCCAGGGGTCATAAATGTTGTTTCACCATCACTCCTGGGAGCAGCAGATGAAACCCAGGGTCCCCTGCTCTTTTATCTGCTTTTATACCTGACATTAACAAGAAGCATCTGCCCCGAGTCACTTGATGTGCAGATACTTCAAAGAAATGAGAAATGCCTCAGTCAGGAAATGAGGTAGAACATGATAAAAATAAATAAATAAATAAATAAATAAAAAAAAAAACTCAACAAACCAGGTCATCTTTTGACTTTAGCAAGGATGTTGTCGAAGACACGGAACAAAACAATAACTCATTTGTTCTCACACCAAGCGAGGATTTATCTGTGCACACACAGAGCAGGTGGAGAGATGGGTCAAACATTTCCCCCGGTGTAATTTTCTTCAATCTCTCTAACCCTGGTGATTGTGTGTGTGTGTGTGTGTGTGTGTGTTAACCAATATGACTGACTGTTCTCCAGCTGCATGTACAGACATGTGACACCTTCACACACATGCACCAGGACATGGTGTGTTTTTAGGTTTATTTCTGTATATTTATATTTATACCGACATACTTGTGCATAGGAGTGATACATCTGGTAAGAATGCAACTAGGTTGTGAGTTATATACCTACCCTGAAGCTCCATTCCGTACCCAGAAATATCACACGCTCACAGAGGTGCACATCTCATTACAGTACACAAAGGATAAAAGAAAAGTGAGTGACTGTAGTTCTTTAAGTATGCAGTCATAAAGCTGTGACATTTATGAACTTAGAGCATGCAGTGCCCCAATCGCCCTGCAGGGGGGACTTTGGTGTATTTTGACCTGATTTTGGTGGAAATATTTTTTGCAGCTGTTACTTGGTTAAAAGCATATTATGATAGTTTTTATAGTTTGAGATTTCTTACTCAACCAGTTGGTAGGTACAATGTAACAGAGGTAACGGCGCTCCCTACAGGACTACCTTGCATCTGGTGCAAGGAAAGCTATAATTTAACCCTTATTCGTAGAAGGAAAACATATGTTGAACTCTGTCTGTGCTAAACACATTTTCTTTTCCTTCTACTGGTCTATAAAGGTGGTATTACTGACGTCCGACACAGAATTTTTTGTGATGCATATTAGTTGTCCCCTATATTATCGGATGACCATTAATATTGACCTGGTATTAGCATATTATGTAACAGCTATAATATCGATATCTGTTTTTCCTCCGATAACGCAATGTCTGTGTTTCACAAAATGATGTTTGCCCTAAAAATAGTTTTGGGGATTAATGGCTGCATATAAAAGTGAAAGTCACTAGATGGCAGCATTTTAGCTCAATAGTTTAGTGTCATACTAACATAGTGCTTTGTACGGAACCAGGTTTATTGGTTGATATTGGAATTGGCAATTAAGTGCGAAAAGAAAATATCAGAGATCAGTTGTAAATATAAACGTCAAACAGGTGACCAGTTTCTTGCAAATTGTGGCTAAGGAGAAAACACAAGCAGAGGGCAATAGATGTTTTACTTTTTTTTTAGAAAACTAGACCAATCATACTTTTATTTTGAAAGCTAGGCAAACAGCTGGGAAGGAGCGTCAGCAGAGCAGTGAAGTTGTAAGCGATGCTGGCGAAGCTTCGAGGGTCAGTGGAATCTGGTCATCAGAGTGTGGGTGTCTTCACTTCCTGTGTTTGTTTTTAAAGGCCGGTTTAGTTCTACTTTCCCAAAATGTAGAAAAAAAACAGAAATAGAAATGTTTGTGAAACAACTATTTAAGTAAAACACAGCCTCCACGGTCAGACTGAGATATTTGTAGTACTACACACAACAGAGCGTGTACAGCATATGAATTGATATTGTTCATTCAGCAGGTCACACCTCAGATAGGCTTCAAACAACAAAGCACAGTAAAGCAGATAGAACGCTGAAAGGTCTTCACAATAGGAGTCAGAGCAGGAAAAATATCCCAGTTCACGCAGCAGGAAACTTTACATACATTAATTCACTGATTCACTGATTGTTCTTTACATCAAACTGATCTCTGTTTATAACAGATCTGGGCAAACTATGGCCCGAGGCCTGGATGTGGCCCATTTGGCATTCCAATCTGGTCCACCAAACCTTTCCAAAAAATCCTATTAATTTCTGATACTTCTTCCTTTTTTTCCAAATCCATTGTGTTTCTGGCATGATTTTTACAGGCTATTTATCTCAGTTCACACAAATACTCCATCTATCTATACCAGATGTGGGCAAACGTTTTGACTCATGGGCCACAATTGATCCTAAAATTGGACATGGGGGCCAAGTCCAGAGCAGACAGATGGATCACTAAATAGGTGATCCATCTTTACTAAGATAAATGGCAGGTAAAAGTCATGTATAAAACCTAAAATCCTAGACTTCCAATACCCTTAATGACACCCTCTACTGGGGAATCGCATTATTGCAGGGAAAGTATGATGATAATATAAATACATGTTTTTAATTTGGACAATCTTGGTGGGCCGCATTATGGCCCTTAGTTTGCCCCATGCCTGATCTATACCTATATTTGGTACCTGTGTCAAATATTAGGGACTGATTGTGACCCACAAATCCAATATTCTCCCACACCTGGTTTAAAACCTGTCTTTATTTTCAGGTGGTGTATCAAATCGACTACCTGACCTCATCCATTGACGTGAACGAGCCGCAACCGGAGTTTAGAAGAGGTGACGGTGCCAAACCTCCCGGGGAGCACAGATCCAGTCCAGTTTCCAGCTCCAGCACGGCCAGATTAGGCAGCACCCAGCAGAGTGTCTCACAGCCAGAAAGTGTTCCAGGAACCACAGACGTATACAGCACCCTCAGGAGAGATCATCACAACAGGAGCCTGTCTCCATCGAGCGTACATCTGTGCCCAGTTTCTTCGGGGATTTCCCCCGAGAGAAGCCAAACTTGTGGGTTCAACTGTACCAGCGGGCCCTCACTGGGGAAGGGTGGACCAGTGCCAAACATTGACATTCCCTCATCTGGTCCAGCACATCTTCAAAGCCTCCTCGCCCATGACCTTATGCTGCTTCACCAAAAAACTCTCCCAGTACGACCCCCTACTCCTGGTCTATCACCTTTAACTGTAAACCTCCATCCACCCAAAAACCTGGCGCCTTCCTCTCCCGGTCCATCCTCCTCCATCAGGGTCAGCTCTGCCTCTCCTCCTTCCCTTCCGTCTTCAAAGCCTCACCCACCCCCTGCCCTCAGCCCGTCTGTCATCGTAGAAACCAAAGTAGCTTCTTATCAGACCTCACAAAGCGACCACCTATCTACTGGCCTGCTTTCCGCATCATCAACTCAGCCTCCATCTGCCAGCGGCCCACCCACCGACTCAGATATGCAAAATGTGTCCAACATTAACGCAGCGAGGGAAGCTTCCGCAGCGGGGGCGCTCCATCCAGCGTCGAGGACGCGCTCGGCTTCAACCGCAGCCCCGGCCAAACAGCCCACAGCACAGGGTCGCAGGGGCCGCAAACCTCCACCTTATCCCCACCACGGCCCGTCTGAGCACACAAAGAAAGTGAAGGAGACACGCAAAGCTCCTCCATATCCAGAGAAAAGAAGGCTGCTCTCGACCACAGTGTGAGACAATGCAGCAGGTGTGGGAGGCAGATCGAACAGAGCCACATTCACAGCAACGGCCGCAAGTCTGCAAGACTAAAGAGTGATTTAAGGCTCGCCAAATTGAACTGAGACCAAGTTTCCAGGGTGACAGGATATAGATGCAACTCGGGGTGAGTATGTCAGGAGGAGCAGCTCGGCTCTGCTGATGCCTCTGTTTCCCCCCTACTCCCCTCTTGCTCTCCTTCCAGTCACATCTCTTGAGTATGCGCAACGTACACAGGGCGCCGTAACATCTGCCAGGGTTACTGCTCTGGTAATGGGAGCCTCTACGCAGATGCTTAGTTTGCACTCCAGTGCATAGGCAGCCCCAGTTAAAGTGCACGGAGAGAGGCCTAATTAAATAGAAATATGAAGTTAACTGTAATCACTCTGAGGTGACAATAGCAGGTTAAGAAGTGCTGACTTTTGTGAACTTGAAGAAAAGCGGAGGCGGAGCTACACGGCTTGGTTACAGTGGCTCAGTGGTCAGGCAGGGGTCAGACAGCAGGTCTTACTGGCTGCTGCTCACTATGCAAATGCACCCAGGCATCGGGATGTGTGACAAGGGGGCAGCTGGATCCCCCGGCGTAGCCTTCCTCAGCCATAGGGTCTCAAAAAAAAAAAAACCTTCCTTTTTTTGCGCCAGGCCCGACAGTCACCTCCATCTGTTCTCCTTCAAGTGGCAGGAGACGCACGATGAGAAAAGGCAGCGGGCAGCGGCGGGAGAGGAGAGGGGAGAAACGCTGAATGTCAGAAGGATTGATTGGAAGAGTCGATTTCTTATTGATTGGAATCATCTGACGTCGCACTGAAATGTTTCAGTCTTCCAATGTCCTCTTCTGTCAACATACGTTTTTCGATCAGTGTCTTATTGACCGTAAAATAATCCAGAGAAAAGACTGAAACAACAGGGAGGTCGTCTCTCTCTCTCTCTCTCTCTCCCTCCTTCTCTTTTCCAATATTACATTTTTTTATTAGCCCCAGAACTCGTGTATAAGAACATTAATTTTTTATTCTTCTTAGTCCCAGCTCCCAGATGTACTTTCAACCAAATGCCAGAAGTAGTGCATTTGTTTTGGGATGATTTATATCTCCAGTACCTGAAGGCAGCACCGGATCATTTGTTAGTCTTTGTTGATAGGACAGATGACATTTTTGTGTTTTTTAAACTCACAAAATATCATGCATGTGTCAATTGTGATTCATTATCAGTATAATTACATCCAGAAGGTTGGCTGAGAAAAAAAAATCTAAATACATCTTGAGAGAATGCTAGCCCAGGACAGGACAGGGAATTTGTCCTGAACGGTTCCACCTAACAACTGTGATGTTTGGCGAGTGCCTCCTGCACTGACCTCCTCCTGCACAGGTTGGCAGGAACAGCCAGTGACTATAATATTGAATATCCTGCAGGCTGCACCGCCCAATTTAACAATGTTGTAACTTCCAATATTCTATGGCCTACACAGTGTAGCCAAGGGGTCTGCAAAAGTGGCTGTTAAAGGAGACATTTTGGCATCTTTATGAGTGAATAAAATTCACTCAGAGCTGAAACTAAACACGAAAACTGATGATGACACAGAGGGATGATTCTGACACACCTAATATCTTCAACCACAAAAACACACCAGGTGATCCAGGATATTTACTCAGTACTGAGTTTAGTTTGGTTCAACCGTTCCAGGCAGTTACAGTTCACAGAGGGAATATTATTTAACGGTCTGTCACTGCAATGCTGATAAAAACAAAAACAGAATGCGTCAATCTAATGGTTTCCTCCACGTGTTTACCATGTGATTTTGAAGGTTTTGTACCTGAAACTTTACATCCAAATTGGCCACTCAGCAAAATTATTTTATGTTTCTTTGCAATTGGATCAGACAAAAGCAATATCTTGCATCTAAATTTCTAAAATTCAAAAGATCCAGGCTGATATGTCACACAAAAAAACATTGCATTCCATTTTAAGAGAAACCATAAAATGATAGCCTTAACTTCAGCCTCAACCCTGCATTTGCTACATTTTACTCAATAATCATTTCTGTAAAGCTGTAGTGAAAAATTTCAAGAACACATTCCAGGTCCAGAGCTGCAGGTTGCAGACCTCTGCTCTAACCTCTGCAGATCTCTCAGTCTGCACGGCAGGAGCCAGCGCAGAGAGTGACAGATAAGATTTTCTGTCCGAAAATCTTATCTGTCACGGCGAAAATCCAGAAATCTGAAGTGACAATATCTTCTGTGACTTTTTATTACTGGCATGTGTAAAAAAAAAAAAAAAAAACATCTGACAATTAAAGCACTGGGGCCGTGGTTTTGCAGCAGTCTATATTATTTTATGATATGCGCGCAGTGTGCAGGGAAGTTGAAAAAGCTCACATCTCTGCAGGTACCTGATGGTAAACAGGAGTGGTATTTGTTTAGGGTTGAGATGACGACATAGTAGCAGCTCTGGTTCTGTGAGACTGAGAGAATTGATGGCAAACAAAGAGCTACTGTGCCACGGAGACGTATTACTCAATGGAACAACCACCGTGAGAACTAAAGTGTCAATTTTTTTTTTTTCTCTCCCGACGAGGCAACAGAAACTGAAAAGCAGAGTCTGAGGCAGTGGCAGCATTGCTGTGGGCTGCTTTAATTAAAAGCAGGAGACTGTGGGTGTTTTTGGTGCCACAGCCTGTGGTGATTCCACTGAAACACTGCTCTGCAGGTGAGGCTGTATACAAGTGATTCTCCCTGCATTACATTCCGAACTTTAAGGGCTACATCCAAGACCAGGGTACAGATTAAAAAACAGAGCCAAACTGCACGTGGTTTTATGGATTTTGAACCTCACATAGCAATTTGAGAACAATCAAGACTACTGATTTTCTCCGGGCTTAACATCAGATGAGTAAATCCCTCCTGACTCTGGATCTCTATAAGCCCTCAAAGATCACCTCTCCATACATTCCCATAAGTGCCTGTGGATCATAGAGTGTATGGTAGAAAGCTGTGGATTTAGCAGATCCCTCGGCTGCAAAGCCTTTTTCCCTGAGAAATTACAAAACAAAGGAAAACCGTTTCATCTCACGCAAACATTTATCCTGGAATAATATATTTTAATTGCCGGGGCCTTGTGGAGTAATTGTTAAAAGGACATTCTGTGTTCAGCCTGATTCTGTATATGCCTTATATGAAGTCTCGTTCTCATATGCTGAACAAGTGCTTTTTCTGCCCATGCATGTGCAAACTGGGTTTAATCTAGGAATACATTAAAGCAGGTAGTAAAACTGTTATAGTTATATTTTGAGAAGATATGACAGGAACATAAAAATGTTCTTCCTGGCATATTTGCTCTCACCGAGTGCTCAGAATATTTAACGTGTCAGCACCGGCTCTCGCATTTCTCTTGTTGT
The DNA here is from genome assembly GCA_016785265.1 of Paraplagusia blochii. Taxonomy (NCBI): domain Eukaryota; kingdom Metazoa; phylum Chordata; class Actinopteri; order Pleuronectiformes; family Cynoglossidae; genus Paraplagusia; species Paraplagusia blochii. Next base: position 85,607 of record JAFBJS010057851.1, read on the forward strand.
ACCTTATAACAAAACCACATTCAATATTCAATATAATCATAACTGACGTTTTTTTTTTTTTTAAAAACCCTGCTGTACCATAATAACACCAATCATGATGGAGAAAAAAAACATCCATCAACAGAGGTTGAGACATAACCTTTCACCCTTTACAAAGCCCTTTTGGGAACAAAACCCAAAAGTTTCCAAGAGACCCATCAATACTCACTGGTATCACACTTGACAAATATCCCCAGGTCCACCCACAGTATAGAACTTATGTTACTCACCACACCAGTGTTGGGACTAACCCGTTACTTGTAATGCCTTTACGCAACATCACTTTTCTGGGTAACTAATAACATTATAACAACACAAAAAAATTTCGATGTGTTTTTAAGTAAAGAAACTAGTTTTAGTTACCTTTATTATTTAGTAACTAGTAATGTAACTAGTTACTTTTTCAGAGCAGTAACTAGTAAAGTAATAAGTTACTTTTTTCAAAGTAACTTGCCCAACACTGCTCCCCATTAACAGTTAGAACTGAAGAAGCCTCTTGGATGAGAGGAGAAACGTTTTCCAAAAAAACTGAATGTCCAGTTGCCTAACGAAACTCTTTAACCTTGACCAATCATGAAGTATCAAAAGAACACATGCATATAACGTCAGTAAAACTTTTTGTTTCCCGATCTATTTCCACACAGGTTATGGATGTGGTCATTCCCTGTTGTGACTCCAGGGGGAGCTGTAATGGTGACAAGAGGGACAGACAAACATCCCCGTTAAGCATTTCCTTCCACTTCAGACATCAGACAAAGGAAAAGCCAACCAAGAGCAGACAAGGTACAAATCCACAAGACAGTAATCCGACCGCAAAGTCAAAGCAGCACAAAACCCAAATCTGTAATCAATCCCAGACCTCATTTTCTGGACACTGGTGTGGATCTAAGAAGGCCAGGCCATAAGCCTGCTGGTTACATAAGAGCAGAGGGAGGAGATGAGGGGAGAGAATGGGAGGAGAGGGACCACAGATCTGTAATAATGATGCAGTTCTGAGACTTGAACAATAGCCCGAATGATCCCCACACGGCACTCAGGGATAAGAGTCAAATCTCTGCACACGATGGTCTGTGTTGACACAAGTTGATTCCAGTATCACAACAAAATGAAAGCGACGTTAAAATGAAGTTTTGTCACCGTAGTCAAGGTCTATGTTTTTAGTCAGAATATATTTTGATCACCATGATCCAGTTGTTTGTTGAAATCAGTAAAGTGAGGACCAAAGATCACCTGTGTTTGTCTTTTTTGTTGGATTTTGTTCTTATTACAGTGGTCCCCAACACCCGGGCGGCAGACCGGTAGCGTTCCGCAGAAAAACTGATACTGGGTCGCACAAGATATAATAATTTATTTCCGTTTCATGTATTATCTGAGTTTGAATGACCTTTTATTTTGGAAAACCTTTAATTTTGAAAAAATGACCTGATCCTTAATCAGTTGAGTGCTACATTTTATCCCACAAGCTAGCAAAATGAGTAACAAACAGCCATCTTTGGAAAGTTTCTTTGCAAAGGGGAAACCTATGAAACTACGACTTCCAAGAAGAATAAAGTTGTTATCGAAAATACCAGGACTCGTACTTGAAATATGGATTTATCGAGGTCGGTGATTCCCACGTACCAAGCCAATTCCCACGTGTTATATGTAACGACTGACTCTCTAATAAGGCAATGAAAACTGGCAACTTTATAACCTCCTCAGTGCGTGTAAAAATTGTCAAGAGTTGACCGGTCCACGGTGATAAAAAAAGTTGGGGACACCTGTCTTATAACATTCTGCACACAAAGAGTCGGAAAGCAAAACTAATTTGGATTTAAATTTTTTTTTTCTTTTTCCAACATTCCTATTTCTTTCGTCTCATATCTTGACACCAACTCAACAGTTTCCTCCGAACCGACCCATCAGCGTGTAATTCCGTCATTATAAAGCTCCCATCTGCTCAATTACACTTGAACCTCAAAAAAGAAGGACAATACAAATCATGTTCCCAAAACAACAAAAGAGTGAAAAAAAATGGGATTGAAAGGATCAAAAGTGACGCTTTTATTTATCTGGAACAGATGAAGATCAGCAGAGACTGAGGCCACATCGTAACAGCAGCTCAGAACAGACGGAGATTTGAGGGAAATGTAATTGTTTATGTGAGTGCCATGATGATATTGAGGATTACTCACTTTCCTCAGAGGATTACACAAGATGGATAAATCCTCCCCAACTCTAAATGTGTTATCTATACCCAACCGTGCCCCCCCCCCCCAACACCACCACACCCCCCTAAACAAAAAATCCCTTATACATTCAAATATATCCCCTGTGGATCAGGACAGATTTATTCCCCCTAAATCACTGAGCCTGGGAAACTAAAACAACTATGGAAGCATTTTATCTAGTGGCAGAATTTTAACTAGGCCATTATGTAAAAAAAAGGATACTCAACTGTCGCTCCGGTTGTTTCTTTCCTTCTTTTTTTTGATTTTTTTTTTAATCCCAAGTAGTATAAATCTACTGTGGTAAAGACAAAGATTCACCATGTAATTAAGACGCTGGCACAGAAATCGCTGCGGAGGCAGAATCGTTATCACCCTGCTCCCAATCCCGGCATGTCGCTCAGGAAGAACCCGGTGATCGGTCACGACGTGACCCTAAACATCGGAGCCTCTGACCAATCAGAGCTCGTCGTGCTTCGTCCGTCCGATGGCGATCACTTTGGAGAGTTGGGCGTTGAACTTTCCTTGGTTGTGGGTCACTGGGGGGGAGAGAGAAGAGCGCTGTCACAAACACTGTCACAAAAATAAGGACACATTGTTTTGGCAAGCAGAGCCAAGCAGAGCCCGGTCCCAGTCAGCAGGGTCTGACCACAGAGCTGCAGAGGCAGCAGATTCAACGCTGCGCATCGTCTGACCTGCGCTGCCTGTTTATAAAGTTACAGCCGCAGCAGCTCAATCATGTGCACCATCTGTAGGCCGGGGGAAGCAATAAAGTGCTGCAGAAATGACTCCTAACATTCAAAAATAAGCTTGGATTTTTTTTTTACATTTCCACACTTCTTCAGAGAGGAGTTTATTAGTTTGTGCAAAGATGTCTGAAGTTATCATTGCTTTTACTTTTGTTACTGCAAAGGCACCGTTATTACAAGAGAACATCCAGATCGAGAAAAATGTGATTATTACACAAAACTGAATTGAGAAAGTTCTTTTTTTATTTTTTTTTTTAAACTTGCATTATAAAGTGTAAACATCACACAATGGACTATAGTTTGTCTCTAGGCAACGCTCACTTCCCTCTCTGTATGGTATGGACAGGAAGAAACCCTGCGTCCAAAGCAGATGTTCTGCTTCTTAATGAGTTTTCCTTTTGTTATTAAGAGATTAAAAGCTCTAATAAAGTCTATTTTTGACAAACATAAACCAATTTACACAAGAGTGTTTTGTTTTTATTATATTTTACTTCCATCTAGACTCAATACCAACATGTGTAATCTATTTAAATATATTTTGGGCTACAGTGCGAAGGAAAGCGCCTGGGAGAATAAAACAGCAAAATCCACAAGAGAATCCTTGTGTTTTTCTGAAAAGTTCTGAAAAGTTTCAATGCTTTTCAGATGTTCTGGTGTTTTCCTCCCACTAAGGGGTTTTTCTGCCAAAAGAAGCGTCTGTCTGAGTTTAGAGATTATCCCGGGTGAAGCTGGGCTCACAGCGCCCTTTGTGGGATAAAGAAGTAACAACTTCAGACGAGAGAAAATGCCCAGTAAACGCGTTAACTCAATTAAACGAGGACTTGCATTTCTTTGAGACCTGTTGGTGTTGTTAGCATCTTCTCCTAGAGAACAGCAATCTTTTTTTTATCCGTTCTGAAGAAAGTTACATTTATGAAGCAGTTGTGCATGAAAACGCAAGAGGAAACATTAATCAAGAATATCTTTTTTTTGTTTTATTCAGAGTTGTAAAATTGTGAATTTTATCTAAATACATTTTTACTTATTCCTAAAACACATCTAAGTCTATTAACGTCAACTCTTCAGCTACACTTCCATCCACTGAGAACATCTTGGTCTGAACCCGACACAAGATTTTCCTTCAACTTCTTCTCATGTGTAAGAAGTTGGAACGAATTCTCAGGAGAACATCCCAAAACATCAAGAGTAGCTCTAAAAATGGCCGCCTCTTCGCTCCACCTGCAGGCGCTGATCGCCACAACGCCGTGTATATTCTTTTTAGTGCTCCTGTTTTCTGTGTACATTTTTTGTGTTAAAGATATTCAGCCTAAAAATGTTCTGCCTTGTGCAGCACTTTTGTTTTTTTTTTTGCTGAATAGGTAAGATGTTCTTGTGCCTTGTGCACAGCGAGTCTGTGGCCTTTACTACTTTAAATGAAAAGGATGGGGGAATACTCAGAGTGAGGACATGGAGAAGAAGACACATTGGGGCCATGTATATTGATGCATATGCTGGACATAAAGTGTAAATGTGCGTCTCTGTTGACACATATTTTTCGTGTCTTTTCCACCAAAGGAACGCTACACTTGCTCTGTCTATGCAACATATTCTTGCAAAAAAAATGCAAGCTACTGGAGGCCTGTGTGGATAAGCCCTTTTGGAAAGTTGATCCTGACTGTGTATGAAAAATCTACGGAGAATATATAAATAATGGATGTGGCCAATCATCAGAGAAGCCCTGAAAAAGACTGGATGTTCTCCATTAGTTTCAGCAGAATCTGAAGATGAGAACTGATCATTAAAGTCTCCTTTAAAAACCCTGTTAATTACATCAACGTATTTTTTGACTATGAGAAAAAAGATAACAGGATATTAGTGACGTCCAAAATTAACATTTGCAGATATCCGATATTGCTCAAACACTTGACTTCCGATACCGATACTAACCGATACTGATACTAACCAATACCGATATATGCAGGTGATTTCCCTTCTGCTTTCAGACTAAAGGCATTCTATGAATAACTGTGAAGGACATAAAAACTCTACTTTAAAATAAGTTATAGAAAAATGGCGCTTTTGCGAAGCATCGGATTTTGAATATCGGTGGAAAAAAAAATCCTGATACACTACGATATTAAAAAGATTGCTGATATTGGGCCGATAACATTATCGGTGAGCCAATAATATCGGACATTAGTATGTGATTGAAGTTAGTATGTGATTTCTCAGGATTAGGGCAGCAACTTCATTACTGACTGTTTCCTTGATTCATCGCCCCCTGCAGGACAACCTGTCTATATTGTTTTAGCCTATTAGTTCTGAAACAAACTGTTGATAACACATTTTTGTTGTGGTTTTTAAAGAGAGACAACCATAAATTATCAATCTAGTTCGTACAAATGGCAATAAAACATTTCTGTCCTCATCCCTGTCCTGTCTATGACCTTCTATATAACATGGAGAAAACAGAACTGTCCAAACACTGACCTGAATCTTCACCTACAGCCAAGATCAATAGTCTCTCCAACGTTTGGCTCTGATGGAATATGTGGAAAGTTTATCAGCTGCTGCTTCTGCTGCTGCTGCTTTCACCAGATGCTCAGTCTAATTTATTCAACATTTTTGAACTTCAACTTCCTGGAAGTGCGTGCCATAAATGTAGGACAAGTTGAGCTGCACAGCATCCAGCATTTGTAACCTACTTGGCGTGGCAACGATCAAACGTGCCGGTTCGCCACAGTCATCAAGGTGAACAGTTTGGTGCTGGAGACCGTGCTGTGACATGATCAGTGAACTACTGGTGGAAAAATCCTAATTCTGTGAATGTCTGAAACCAAATATTTATCTGCCAGAACGCCACGTGGGAACTGTAACCCCCTGATAATGTTTGACAGGAACTGGGTTTTAAAGTTAAGCTGTTGGTGAATTTTTTGGAGTCAGAACTCTGTCTCTGTTCTGTTGTTTTTAATCAAGTGAAAAAAGAGCAGTTACAGTAAATTGCCTTCGCTGTTACATCTTGCTAATCACAGTCTGGAACTGAATGTACACAGTGGGGATTTTCTGTAGAAAGTGAATAACAACAACTGATGCTATTGGGAGAAATGACAACCCACTCACTGCTGCCACATAAGCTTAAGTAGGAAATCAACAGGGGGCTGGTAAGACGACGGAGACAAGAAAGGATGGGGGGTGTGGGGAGGGAGGAGGGGTCTGGCAGACAGAGGGAGTGAGATTGACAGGACGAGCTGTGGGACATCACCCCGTTTCTCACCTGTTGATTCTCCCCTGGTAAACTCCTCCGGTTTCAAAGGCTCATCACTGAGTCCTGCTCCCGCCGTCTGAGACTGGAGACAAACACAGAGACGGCGATTACGAGAAGCACGAGTCGAATGTGAGGAGAGAAATTAAAGACGTTTTTGTGGAGAATCACATTAAAGCAACCTTGCAGTGAAGTTAGAGGGTGTGATGACAAGGTTAAGGAGATTCAGTGAGAGTGTGGCACTGGCAGGTGGCCTTATTTATGCAAGGTTATGGGTGTCCCTTCATTAGGTGAAGTTATTTGTGTTTTTGTCATCTATTTGCAGGGCAGGGAGCCAGAGCAGGAGGCTGAAACATGTGCTCTCACTAATGACAGTGTGTCAGGACTGTCCTTGCTGGGGGAAGGAGGCGTGTCAAGGTGCACTCCACTTCACTGATGACCACGTCAGACGTTAGAGGAGACCTCCAGCCCTAATAAATGACTGTGCTCAGACGGAGAGACCAGACATTAACCTTCCATCGAACCTCACGTGCACAGACAATAATGAGAGTGGTTTTCAAACTCCAATAAAGATTATTTGTTACTGATCGTCTTCGTCTGTGTTGGTTTGACAAACACAAGGCTGAGAATGAAGGAGGGTTTTGGACAAAGACGTTTCTCGCTCGTCCAACTCCAGCAGTTCATCATTACCAACCATCTGTGCTGACTAACGGGGCTGCTGCAGTCTTTTCAGGTTGTTGGTAAGAAGTTTCAGACAAATCTCCTGATGTGGCCCAGGCCTTTTATTCACTGGTCAATCTCTTAGGCTCCTACAGATTTGTTGGTTTTTCTAGCCTTGACACTGTTCTTCAGTTCACTCAACAGATTTTAGTCAGGGCTTTGTTCAAGCCAATCAATAATATTGACTTTGGGCTTTTGAGGAAAAAAAAAAAGTTTACTTTGGGACATTGTTGGCTTGAGTTTTCCTAAGACGATCTTCTCATTTTCAGGTTGTGTGTTTTCTATCAGCCGGTTTCATTATTTATTTATTTTTATTATTTATTTATTTTATTTTTTTGTGGAAAACATCCCTGAGCAATTACTCACCTACATTTCACCTACATTACCTAAAATAAACTTTCCTAAAATAAATAAAAAAAATCCTAACAAACCTCACTGCAGGGTAGAATACAGTGGGTTTCATGCTCCAACACCATAATAAATAATAATAATAAGCCACATCTTTGGAGCCAGTTGATGGCATTTATGGACAATGTGCATTTGTGATTTAGTGACATCTTGTGGTGACAGCACACATTGCAGCCAGGGCTACCCGTACTGCATCAGTAGCAGGTGCCTCACCTGCAGGTTATGCAGAGATGCTCGTCATCAATAGCATCGACTGCGAACTTATTGAATTTTGCCCTTTTGAATTATTTGTCTGGGAGTGAGAAGCCTCTACATTAGCACTGACAGGCCGCCTGTGGCAGCGCAGTAATGTCAGTGGGGAAAAGTCAGTGCTGCACTTTGTCTTTGTTAGGCGTTGGAGTCCTGTGAGCCTTTTGCTGTCTAACAAGAACTCCACTCTAACTAATCATTCAGCAGAGGAAAAGGCTGAGGAGCCAAAACACAGCAGGGGATTCATCATGTGTTGCACCTACAGTAATATAAATATAATGTTCCAGTTCTAGTGTCATTTATATCCCATAACACAGTAGACTTTCCAAAGATTACCCAGTGGGTTGGTGCTTTACAGGAATAATATGTATTTAAATGACAGATTGAACTGTGTGTCAGTATATAATCATCTCATCTTTAGTTTAATACAGCGGGAAATCCACATTTATTTCTACTTTACATAATGACAGGCTCAAGGTAAATACATTTGGAGAAAAAGCCGCTGTTTTTTTTCCTCAAAAATAAATTCATGATCAGATTAGACCTCAGTTCATATACTATCTATCATTAAAGTCTGCTTTAGAGGAAAATTGGATTCCTGTTTTTCAGAACAAAGCTGACTCATCATTACAAAGATGTTAAAACCAGCATCTGTTATGGTATTAGACTTCTTCAGTCTACGCCAGTTGACTGAAGAACTCTAATACCAACCAACCTTCACCAACCTTTTTGAATAGTGTCAAACTTGCGGCCCGTGGGCTCTTTGCAGCCCATGGAACGATATTTTGCGGCCCCCACCTTGATGTGAAAGTTGAATTTATAATAATATTTCATAGTTTTGTTTTCCACATTTTATAGTAAATCCTGTAGCTCTCAAAACGCTGATCCACAGACTCCTTCTGGTTCAGTGTTGTATTACATAGAATCTATGGGAAACTGATTTTTTTTTTTATAATTTTTTTTGTAATGAACACTGAAAGCTGAAATGTCCCTTCAGTGAAATGATAGTGTGGGTGGTGGTCCTCAACTTGATTGGGTTTGAGACCCCTGTTTTAGGTGCACTCAGTTATATAAAAAGCTCCTTGTTTGATACAGACTTACTGAGCAATGTAATAATTCAAAGTTCTGGGACATACAATAGTGACCACTCTTTCATTTTAATAAATCAAATAATAATAATACTATATAAATATACACAATAGCATAAGATACATAATTTGTCTATAAGACCTATCAATGCATGAAATAATTTTAGTACAAGAAATGATATATTATAGTTTAATGAGTCTAGGTTCTCGGTTCGAGCCCCAGTGGAACCATAATTTGGGGAAGTTGGTGGCCTAGTGGTTAAGGAAATGAACTTGGGTCCGCAAGGCCCCTGGTTCGAATCCCCCTACCACCAAGTCACCGCTGAGGTGCCTTGAGCATGGTATCGGCCCCACTCACTGTTCACTTTGGTGAGTTCACTTTGGGTTAAATACAGAGGTGACAATTTGTTGTGTGCTGTGGTGTGAATCACAATGTCACAATGACAAAATTTTGAATTTAATCTAACCTACAATCTAATTAGAATTTTGAATATATAAATCATAAATAAGTGTGTATTTGCCATGTATAAAACTCTTCGAAAACAGACAGTGACAGGAAGACTGGCTCTCAATCAGAGGGATTCAATTACTCCAGTATCAAAACAATTCATTCTTACAAAACAAGCAGCATTAAGATTTAAGAGTGTCTCTTTGTACTTACGTATGCATTGGCAAACTCAAGTTTAGCTCCCTTTAGGTCGACTTTGAACTGAGTGAAAAACAAGTATGATTTCCCCTGAGGCCTGGAAGAAATGTGAAAATATTTATGCGCCTTTTAGTCATTTGCATACATTGGTCCACATATTGAATCAGCATGAATGCATTTCTACACCAGCTGAGAATAAGCAGGGTTTATTTGTCTTTATAAAGCATCTGTGGATGTCACAATCAACTACAGTCACACAATGAGAGTCAATGGAACAGATGGGAGAGAATGTCGGTGGAAACACAGGGAACGCTGGGCTGAAGAAGACAGAGACAAAGGAGCGTCTCACCTCCACACGCTGCAGGAGAACAGCATGTCGTCGTCACTCAGACCAACGCTCATCAGCCATTGCTGTTTGGCACAAACAGGAGAAAAGTTTTGCCTTTAAATGGGCTCTAATTAAAAGTTGGCAATGTGATGAATCAGTAATAGGCTGACGCTGGGAGTCTCACCTCATTGGTTCCTCCTTGTGAGGCATAAGTGAACGAGCACTCATAATCCTTCTGTAATTAAAGTGGTAGTTAATGCAGTGTTGCTATTAATTCACGCTACACAAACACACTATAACCTAGGAGACAGCAGTGCAGTCAGCGGCGTCCTGCTCAGACTGTGTGTGTCTGCAATAATTGATATGTAAAAGTAAATTAATACTATTTAAAGGAGATGCAGATTTTAAAGGCATTAATATCTAAGGAACAAGTTGATTTTAAAACATTGATTTATAGGCATAGTGCAGGAGTTAAGCAAAAATAAATAAATAAAGTGATTGATACTCTTTCCTTTTCCTTTCCTAGGCTATATATTATAATACACATTAATCATACTCCATGATAAGTAGCATTACAGTATTGCATGACTCTAATTATTTTTCAGACATAGTTACACCTGCAACTGATAAAATAGAATTTACTTTTATTAATGTGTACACCACATAACACTGTGGTCTGTTTTCAACTATGAGTATCATATAGAATTCAGAGATCCCCAAATTTTATTTTACAGAGCAAAAGGAAACGGTTGAAATGGATAATAACATTTAAAAAACGTAAAAATGTATTTTTAATGAACTGACCAACAGGCAAAAATATGCAGATACCATTTGATGTGCATGTCCCAGCAAAACATGTTTTTAAATGTCTTTTATTCAGTTTTCAGCCCAAAGCTGGTGATATGCCACTTTAACATCACTTGAATAAATTTAAATTACAAATGTAATTCATAAAAAATATTTTGTCGACTTTAGCAGAGTAATGTGAGACATCTCAAACAAAAGCTCATTTACTAGGACTCAACCAATCAACTGTGCCGTCGAGGCCACAACGTGTCCGCCGTTCACTGGCCATGACGTCATGTCCCAGCGACTCAGATAATGTAGTTTTTATTCACATCACTGATGCAAATATTCCATTTTAGGTTGAATGACAATAAATTAACAAAAACATAAACCCATAATTCATTTAAACGTTTGAACTTTTTTGTTTAGATTTTAGTAACAGTTCTTGTAATATTTAAGTGGATACACAAGTGAAGAAGTATTTGGCGAACAGGAATACTTTTTAGAATCAAAATAAATATAGATATCACAGTCATTAAACCTATTTCAATTAACTCTGAATAATAAAAATTAATATGGACAATTTAAGGAGGTCAGTTGAGTTACTGTTACTTACAATTCCCTCGGAGAAAGTGTGAACCACTCCTCCTGGTTTAACGTTAAACTCTACAGTCTTGGTCTGTTCAGCGGTCGTTTCCACCAAAACCGAGGCTGAAAACACAACCAGCACAAGTAGAGAGGACCAGTTCAAAAAGGCGCCGTTATCTCCTGAAGCCATTTCTTCCTGTTCTGCTGCCAATGGTTGTTGTTAATTCAAGTTAGCCAGCGTTCCGTCGCCTGATTGTGACGACACGACGCGTCATGAAATGACGTCCTGAACTCAAACTCGTCGGTTTTTACAGAAAATTGTTTATAATTAACCAATAGTTTGTATTTTATGTTAGTTATAATAATAAAATAATATAAACAGTTTAAACATTTTTTATAATCAACCAATGTCTGTATTTAATGTTAGTTATAATAATAAAAATATTAACAGTTTAAAAATGTTTATAATTAACCAATAGTTGGTATTTTATGTTAGTTATAATAATAAAATAATATTAACAGTTTTAAAACATTTTTTTGACATGAAAAGGGTTTCACTACTAAACAGGAGTTATACTTAGCTAAGCATAACATTTCTTGACATTGCATCTGCCAATCCTTTTTACTAATGTATTCTGTGGTTATGCTCTATAGTATTTATAATGTACATTTATATATAATGTATATACGTGATAGTATTTATCGAGGCTATGTTTAAAACGTGTTTAAAACCATCGTTTGAGGTTTCGTAAAGTGGTTGCTTTAGCATTAACATAGAACCACATGGTGTCGCCCTCTCACAACCGTTCTACTGGCCTAGTAAACATAAAGAATCCGTGTAAATATCTGTTGACTATATTATATATAATATAATATACAGTTATATTATATATATATATATTTGTAAACTATCTAAGAAAGTTATGATCACTGTGATAACTTCAGACATAATTTTGAGGTATTCCAAAATATTTTCATATACCTTTTCTAGCTTCTTACTGGTTCATTTTTGAGAACTTATTGATATATGTCACTAAACCCCAATTCTTACAGCTTTACTTTGTTATATTACCGGTCATGTTTGTTTTGCAGCAAACACATATTCTGTACAAAATGTGCATACAAAGACGGTAAGAAAATAACATATTTGGCCAACTGGTTACCGTATGTGGCCCACACACACACTGCGGCCATGTAGTCTAAACAAACAACCGTAGGGCCCACATGGACATGCTGGCTGGGGTCCACGTTTATCACAAAGAGTAAACTCGATGTACAAGCGTATCCTTGTCATACAAACACGTTTTCAGCACATGTACTGTACATTCCTCCTGCTTTCGCAGCACAGCGTCATCTTGTTTCACAGGAGACAGCGAGAGTCTGCAGTCTGCTTCTGTATATGCTGTAGATACATGTGTTCTTATATGGATATGTCAGGAGCCGTGAGCCAACATTAGGTGAAACAGATGATGTTTGGTTGAATGGCTGAACTTTGTCAGACACTGTTGTGTAAAAACCATAAAACAACATCAACATCCAGACCAAAAACACTCAAAACCAGACGAAAATCACCTGTTATCAGCCTCACCCAGCTCTCCACGCTGTTGATTCCACCTGCCTGACCACACATTGATCAACACCAGTATTAATAACAGCATGTACTCTCTAAAAAGATAGTTGTTTTATATTACACTGCAGAACCAGAAGGAAAATTCTTGGAGATATTTGCTGCAATTTCCTTTCAAGTAAGAGAAAATACCGGATCCTAATGATGTGTAAACATCCAGACTCAGGGAGTCTGTGTCCTGCCCAGGTAAACATTTCATCTGTCAGGATGTTGCATGCTCAGCTGTGTAAAACCAGGAACAGAAAAAAATAGCACAAACTATTCTTTGCAATGTAAACACAAACAAATTAAAACATATTCCAGACTCTGCAAACAGCAGGAAAGATTTATTATCAGCAGTTTAGACAAAGTTTTATGTACACTGTGCTTTAGGGGTCATTAGGCACTTGTGTCACTGTTGAATGTTCGGTTAAATGTGTGTTTGGATGATTACTGCAGTCATCAGTGGAGGGTGGTGATTGCATTGCTCTTTTAAACCATTGGAGCATGGAGCTAAATGATTTCATGCTGATTCACAACGCTGCTCCAGCGTTATATACATTGCTTTAAGTGAGATTTGATATTCAGTGAACTCATCGTACATCCAATATACATCTACTGAAGCATTTTCTCCTTCTAAAATAATTGCAGTTTTGCAGACATAAACATGCCATTTGACCGCTGGTTCACCTATGTTGGTGGGCATATTCAGGCCAGGGGCAAGTTCTTAGACCACCTCTACCCTGGGCCTAGGTCATGGCCACACAGCCTGTATATGCTCAGTCCTGGTCCCAGACCACAGAATTTTCCTAATCCAGAACTGGCTCATCTCGACCACAGGGATTTATTTATTAAATCCTTTCTCCTTCTGTTTTCCAGCTTTTGACCACCAGCAGGTCTCAACAATTCCACAAAGACTCTACGAGAATTTTTAAAGGGAACACGGTATGAGATCTATCTATCTATCTATCTGTCTGTCTGTCTGTCTGTCTCTCTGTCTGTCTGTCTGTCTGTCTGTCTGTCCGTCCGTCGGTCCGTCTATCCTACTTGCTGCCTGTGTCATTTGTCTGTCTGTCTCACTTCTGTCTATCTGTCTGTCTGTCTGTCTATCCTACTTGCTGCCTGTGTTATTTGTCTGTCTGTCTCACTTCTGTCTATCTGTCTGTCTGTCTGCCCATCTATCTATCAAGAAGTGTCTTAAAAACTTGTCATTATTCATTATCCGTCTCTGCTGTTTGGTCTTTTCTCTCACAGTGTCCTTTGGGTTTAATGTCCCAACTGACTCAGAAATCCATCATTAAAAACTCAACATGCCACTGGCACAGACTGAAGGGAAGTATCAGGGGACGGAAGACTAACACAGTCTTTATTGACACTTTGTCTGTACAAGCAACCTGCTGGTCACCACCTTAAGTCAGTGCAGCCCTGACCGTTGGCTTTAGCACTTGTTGACCAGGAGTCTCAGACAGACTGGCCTCTTGGCTGGACTCCACAGACAGACGGCCCATGATAAGGATGCTTGGTTTGCTTGTGTCAGCAGTCAGGTTTTCCTGGCTGGCTGAGGATTTGTGGAATTTCTCTCTTCCTTGTCATGAACAGGAGGTCCGGCCAGGGCGACCTGCACCTCTCCTCATCCTGCGTGCCCTGCAAGCCAAGCACACTGGCCTGCACTGAACAAACAGTAGCTGCAGCAGTGGAGGAGTAAGCTTTCATCCTGACCTACTGTCAGATTAACTCACCTCACCTGAGGAGTTGTGAACTCCAGGAGGTGTGAACTCAACACAGAAGCTGTTTTTGGCCCAGAGAACCAGTGAAAACCTCTGGATTTGTAAGGTTTATTCCCGGTGTTCAGTGGACAGACAGCGTGCAATGTGATTTCAATTCTCGTGTGGAGACTTTTTCTGTGTATTTCACTTTGTCCAATTTCTAAGGCAGGATATTGATTTAACTTTCTCCTCACTTAAAGAACTGATCAATACAGGATCTCTTTCTTTCACTCTGGGGTTTATTCTGAATATAGTGTCTTTTCTGGGAATTTGTGAAACATTTCATGGTTTCATTGATTCATTTTTAAAACGTGCCCAGGAGGGTGAACCTCAGCTTAAAGTGTGGTGAAACGATGGTCATTGCATGTTGACTTTGTATGTTCTTCCTGTTCTCTGTCTCTTTTTCCCCATACAGATTTAGATTAGGGCAGTTTGTCAAATAGTGGGGCGTGGCCCCCTTGAAGTGCACCACATGGTGTCTGGAGGCTATGAGAGGCTCACTGGACATAAATGCACCACTGCTGTAATGCTTGTATGAATACAAGCCTCCAGTCAATAGGTGGCAGCACCTTATACAGTTGTATATATACCAGTGTTTCCCAAACATATTTTGGGCATCCACGATTTAAATGTCACCAAACCTACACTGCCTTAGTCAAGAGACATTATTCATAAGTCGTTGACCATAAGTGAACATTAATGAGGATATTCTAATAAACCAGCCACTGGGGGGCGCAATCCAATGTTTTTAGTGCCGGTCCCGAGCCCAGATAAATGGTGAGGGTTGCATCAGGAAGGGCATCTAGAGTAAAATTTTGGCAAAATAAAAGACAACAAAAAGATTTCCATACTGGGACAGAGTGAGATGGAAATTGTTGACTCACTCTGGCAACCCCGGAGAAAAGGGATAAGCCGAAAGGAGAAGAAGAAGAAGAAGAATGTGGATATTCTCTTGTTGACTGAGAGACAAAATTTACTCTGCATTTAGCCCATCACCAAAGTGAACAACAGGGATGTGTTGGGACATTGGGTGCTACACTCAAAGCACCTTAGAGGTAACCTGGCAGCTGGTGGATTCAAACCTGAAACCTTCCAGACGCAAGCCAGGATCTTTAACCACTAAGCCACCACTCGAACCTGCAAAAATAACCTTGAACTCCTAGGAAACATGATTTG
Source organism: Paraplagusia blochii (assembly GCA_016785265.1). Classification (NCBI taxonomy): domain Eukaryota; kingdom Metazoa; phylum Chordata; class Actinopteri; order Pleuronectiformes; family Cynoglossidae; genus Paraplagusia; species Paraplagusia blochii. Next base: position 101,204 of record JAFBJS010057851.1, read on the forward strand.
ATTCATCCCACAAAAACATCTCAAGGAACCACCTGATGGTGACAACATAGTTTTTTGGAACAAATAGTTCATACAGACTAAAATATACATGTTATCAGGTTCTTAAAATAATTTCTGCGCCCTATTTGGGCCTGACTGAGAACACCTGGACCAGAGTAGTGAATGGCTGTTTGTAGCTCAATAATGGAATGATTATGTCTGTCCAAAGTTTTAGCTGCCTCGCCATCATTAACAGGATAAAAACGGTGGAAAATATTAATGACCAAACATCCTCCCACCTGACGGGGATCACTGAGAGGCTTAGGTTGAAATAAAACCGACTTCTGCTGTTATGTGACCTGCATTAGAAGAGCTCCTGTTTATTTTAAAGGGGGATTACCTTCCTTTTTCAGGAAAAGTGAGAGGTGGTTCTGAATCAAATAAAGGTCCAGACAGTCTAAAACAGTCAAACCACTCATTTTTAAAATGTTTACCATGGGTGGACTGTGAGACGATGTATTTGTGCTGGACAGCAAACCTCTCCTCTGCGAAAGGAATAATTTGTATTTAAGAAAAAAGACTATTTATGGTGGTTATTTATACATTTCCACGTGCCAGTAAATCTGGTGACAACGTGTAAATAGAACGAAGCATTCCCAGACACCCTGTTTTGGAGTCGATGCCATGTGAATAAATGTTTTCTCAATCACTCACTCGCCGTAACGCAGCGTGAACAACAACAGCAGACACAGGGAGTCAAGCTGCGTAGTTTCTGATGTTGTTTCCAAGAGGCACACACACATGCAAAGTGGAACCATTTTCATGTGGTTGTTATTCCAAAAGTAACTAAGACATTTATCATCTGGGCCTATTATTAACAGATGGAGTGTTGACAGTCAATGTGCAGTGGAATGGATTCATGTTGGGATGATATTTGTTTTCATTGTTTTTTCAACTTGTGTTTCAATCACTATAGGCTGTAAAAAAAAAGCACCTCGGTCATAAATCATGACCGAGGTCATGATTTTTGTTGATTTATCAACAGAACAAAGGATTTAATTACAGTTTTTAAGATGTGCCGTGTGTAACTGAGCAGAGATTTTATCTGAAACCACAACTTAATCAATCTGATTTGGCAGATTTTGATTTATTTATTGACACATTGACAGAGACAGAAAGCAGTTGATGTAAAAAGACATTTTGAAATGGTTGTTTTATTCCCACAAGGTAGTGAATGTATGTGATATTGTTAAGAAATAAGAGGCGAAAGTAGAATAAAAATGTAGCACATCAACCGAAACAAATGCCAAATGGTATTTTGTGATAATGCTGCCTGTTTCTAAATTCATATTCTATAGTATGCAATTATATCAACTGAATTATCATCAGAATTTTTACAAGTATCAGGCTTTTTTCCGTGTGCCTTCTTGGATAAATGGGGTCCAGCTTAAAATATCTAGAATTCCCTTTTTATGTAGTCCCATAAACATCAAAAAATATAGTACTAGTATGTAGTATGAATGATGTGATGCATGGGATGTTTTGGTTTATTATGTTGTAAACATCTTCACATATTTGATGCAAGTTCTTGAAGATTTGCATTCTATAAATAACAAGTGATCAATAATACTCCTACAAAAAGACAATAACTAGTCCTGGTTCTAATATATGTATAAATACAAACAGTAATAAAGTCTCTACAAAGGTTGTATTGAATTGTTAATCTAGGTGGTGGTCGTTCTTTACGTTTAGAGTTTTTCTTCAGTCGGGTCAGCTCCTGTCAAATATAAATAACAGACGGTGAATGTTTGGTTCTGTTGTCATGGCAGCTTACCTTCTGACTCCCACATCATCACTCCCAGGTTTTTTACTCACACAGTGATCCTGCAGTTTCTCGCCTGGACGTAAGTACCAGTGTATCTGATGTCACAGCGAACCACGTTGTTGGAAAAGTCAGACTCTGGGACCAGCTGAGAAGGGTTGACTGTTACCTGCAGGAATAGGAGTCAGAAGGAGTCAGATGGAGATTTCTCCTCATCATGCTGAGTGTATGATTTAATTTGGTTTATTAAAACATCACTTTTATTGGCAGTTTGAAGTCAATGGAAAGAAGATAATTTTAATTTTCTCTTTAACTACCTTCAGTATGTAGTCTCCCGGTGGTACGTCAGTGATGTCAATCCACTGACAGTCAATGTTGGCATGATATGTATCATAGCATCCAGGACTGAGACCCTGATGAAATTGCAGTGTGAAAATTACTTTACATGGAGAACAAGTCAGTGGTCAATAAAAACATGCCGGTAACACTAGAGGTCAGTGTGGGGCGCTATGAGGATTTACACGTCATGGGAGAACAACAATTATGGAAACAGCTTCTACAGTTCTCTATGTATAATCCAGTCAGAACTACAGACCTGTGTGTGAGTAGTGCAGGCAAATCGGCGTCGCACTCCCGGGTCACATGACGTGTCCTCCAGACAGAAGCTAGCCTTGTGTCCCTCAGCAACCTTCTCCTCAGTTGAGACGTCCAGCAGATCGTAGTTACTGAAGGCCTCCATACTGTGGTAATGTCTGAGACACAGACGTTTTGTTAACGCAGGTTTACGAAACAGAGCGTCAAAGTGTTCAGATTTGGCCGAAAGACGGGGGAACGATTAGAAGAAGCAGGAGGATGAGAAAAGAAAGTGATGTGAATAGAGGGCAGGAGTAGATATATACAATACTATACTGCAACGATTCCCGAAAAATCATAGATAAGAGATCCTTATGTGTGCCAATTATCAATTATAACTTCCTTGGTCCCAAAATTGATATTTATTCAAAGTTTTTCTGTTTCATTTTATAATAGACAAAGAAATTAAATCATCTTCAGCAAGGTGGCAGCAGAGGGTTATTAAAACAAAAAAAACATATATGTTAAAGAAGATCTTTGTGTGTGTCTTTCTTCAATTCCTGCCAGTATATAAGTGTTGTCTTCAACTAAACAGGCACAGATTTTAGTAAGTACTTATTTACATATATTTAACATATATCATCACATGAACTATGAGGTTTTTGCAGATGATATATATGTGCTGTGACTCAAAAGATGTCATGAATCACCACTACACTGTACACACTTTAGAACTTAAGTACTGCAGTAAGTACAGGAAAGCTGTTCAACGTGATCAGTGCAGTTAGTTTTCAGATATGGCTCAAAATTCACAAACTTTATCTGTACATCTTGAAGCCTACTCTTTATTAACTTTGAATACACTGAGATTAGACCAGTCCAGGGAGACTCAAAGTCATCACTTGTTATTATTGGTCACTCAACGCCACAATTTACTCTTTCAGATTTCATCATCCCTGGCAGTGGGTTCATGAAGATTGTACTCACTGATGACAGCTGTGCCATTCCCACTCATGTCTGGGTCTGACTGGGAGGAAGTCTGCTGTTCCTTGGTTCTTGACCCGCTGTGGGAAGCGCAGCAGGACTCTGTAGTCCAGGTCACTCACACCTGGTTGATACGCAGATCTGAGAAGAAGAAAAAAAACAGCAGCAGTGTGAGGGTTAATAACCTCTGGTGTTATTAGAATTAGCAGCACAGACAACTTAAAGTCTGAGGGGACACGGGTTGTTTTTCAGTCTTGCCTCAGTAGGTTTAACCTTCACCTCAAGAATCATCGGCCCTTTGGTTTTTGAGCTTATATTGTGGTTGCCAGATTTGTGTGCAGCCGTTCTCACCAAAATGCCATTCGGCCGGAGCCTCCAAACAGATCAAAAGCCAACACAACCAAATGTGATACAATTCTACTATGTGAACCACTTAGTAGTTGAACCAGACACGACATCCAAAGAAAAAAACATGAGGAAGAGAAACAAACCAGGAAACATGGAAAAATTGTATTTTAACACAAGGGTACGTCTCAATGTCAGATATTTTTGGGGTAAAAAAGAAAAAAGAAGTTGACCTGGACAGACAGTTTTCCTCGGCAGCACAGCGGAGTGCAAACACCTGCATTCTCTGGATGTAGGAGGACGCCTGGATGTAATAAGGATCTGGAACCAGGTCTGGGAGACCTGAAGACAAAATGTGTTGATCTGATTTATTGGTAGAAATGATTCAAACAATAATTATAGGACCTCAAATAGGTTTAGAACCTAAACATTAAGACTAGGAACATAACATTACATTATTGGTCTTTACTTTGGACCCACCATTGTGGAAGAATCTGGTTCCATAGCCTGTTCCTGATGGAGGACGTGCAGAGTTCCTGTTTCTCAGGTCTGGAGGATAAATGTTGTAAAAAACTGAGTTTCTGTGGTGAATACTGTGCGGGTCTCTAGGGTCTCCCACGGCAGTATTTCTTGACTGATCCGGAACCGGACCAGGACGAGGAAGGTGAACTTCAACGTCCAAAGCGTTGTCGAAAGGTCCTACGTTGGACATTGTTGCCTCCTGCGTGGAAACGCGAGCATCATCCGTGTTACTGGGCTGAGGGACGCGGCGGTCGTTCCCACTGACATCAGCCCCGGGTATGACTACGGATGATCTGGCAATTAATTCGGACCTCTCGGGTCTCATCCAGCTCCCGCTGGTCCGCGACGATGCGGCGTTTTCTCCGCCGCGACCTCCATATGGCACTCCGCTGCCCGAAAACTCAGGGGTTACCGCGCCGCTGCTGTTGGACGCAGTCCGTGGTGAACGATGTTCAACTGTCACTGTCCCCCCGGGGGACGCAACTCGCGGTGGAGTTCGAGAGTGAGTCCCTGGACGACCGGAAACGAGTAAATACTGATCTCCATCCGTATCCAGAACAGACGCATCTCTCTGCAGAGCGTGGTCCTGGTGGTCTCCAAATCTGGTTCTGGTGATTCTGCTCGGTGCGACCAGGATTCCTGCTCTGTTTGTGGCGGTTTGGATCAGTTGGGTTCTTCTTCTAGTCTGGGGTGAAGGTCGATACTGGGTCCCGGTGCTGAGAAGGCTGAAGAGATTACCGTTGTTTTCCCATTGTATCCGGTGTCTCCACGGTCCGACGCGTTCGCGTAAAAGGTGCTGAGCGGAACCTGAACGCACCAGAGCATCGAGAAGGAATATCAGAAGAAAGGTGAGCTGCCCCATGATCCGGGTCGATGCTGACTCTGACTGAAGGCTCCCGGCGCCGAGACATTCACGACAGAAGGGTGAGGTTGACATTTGTTGTCAGAGCTTCATCGTGGAGAGTTTTGTCAGAGAAGTTTTCTGTTCTCTCTCTCTGAGGTGTTGGTACATCCACACCCATCCACACCCACCCACACCCAGGAGCTGTGAGTACTCCGTCCCATCACTGGTCACAGAACAGAGAGCCACTCATTAAATACTCACAAGAAAGTACATTTAAGTACACTGCAGCATTTTATTTGTCAACCACTACAACTACTAATAAAAACGTCCTTCAGCTGTATTTGATTGACTTCCACTGTACTGTTAAACCCAGGGGGTCTTAACTTGCAGCACGCGGCCCGTGGAATGATATTTTGTGGCCCAACCTTAATAAGAAAGTGTAATATTGCACAAAAGACGATCTTTGCTTGCACTTTTTGGTTGCAATTTTTCTTTCATTCAACACAGTTTTGTCATTCATGGAGGCCAGAGTTGATTGACTTCCAGGTTGATAACATTCATTCATTAGAGAATACATTAATCTTAATGATCTAAACTGTATTTTCCCAGACTGATGTGCCGTACTGTACTACAGTATAATACTGTGTGCTTCACCAGTGAATATATGGTAATTTTTTTTATATTTATAGATGTGCTCTCCACAATATTTGTTAAATCCTCTAGTTCTCAAACCCTGGTCCACAGTCTCCTTCTGAATCACTTTCTGTTGTTTTGTAATTTTTTAATATTTCTACACTGCTTTACAGCTTTATTCATCACAGACACTGACAGTGAAATGAAGATACGGTAGTTCATCGTGCAAAGCGTACACTCAAGTATGATAGAAGAAAATATAAGCAAGTAGAATAAAATAAAATGTAAACTAAACATAAAACATTGGTAGCTGATGCGACCCGTTGACACCGGCCCACGACTGGTTAGAGTAGGAGTTGCCTGCTCTAATTTATTTATCCTTCACACAAGTTGCAAGCCTCTCTTTTGACCACACGATGGCGGTATACATTCACAGGTGGTGGCTAACGTGATTCTCAGAACTGTTTCTACTATTTCGTCTGGTGACGTTCACTTTCTGCTGAGAAAGATAAACCGAGCACTCAGTGTTTTAGTTTTTAAAGGTTCCCCTCTAATTATCTGATTTATCTGCCTCTGAAATAAAATATAAATACACCTACGGAGGGGTTACTGTTTTGTTATAAAAAAATACCCCGTGCGTTTTATAGAACAGTAGACTAGGCTGTCGTTAAAAAAGTAGTACGTACAATTATTTCACTAAAGTTGCTTGTAAGCTAGTGCTAAAATAATGTTTTAGCCAAGTAAGTGTTTAGCTAAATATGTGTTAGCGTGAAGCTAAGTCGAATAACAAAAGCTTCCTTTTTTTATTTTTTGTCTTTTTAAAAGGTTTTGTCAACATCTTACACATTCCCAGTAGGTCTTATTGATAAACCATACACTATATTATCCATACCATATGACAGGAAAGCAAACATTAATACCAACTAAATACTAACAGGCATCACTGCTACATTTCTAAGAGTTAGGCATAAAGACTGGGTTATATATTTTAACAAAGCTATCCACCACTACTTACAGATGTAAAGTAACAGACTCTTTGAATTGGTTAAAGAAACAAAAACTGGACTCTTTTGTCATATTGATTACAGAAACAGAAACAAAACCAGAAACATAATGTTTTTGTTCCAGAACAGAAACAGAACAAAAATGGTAACTGGTTAATACTGGTTTCAGTTCATTCTTTAACCTCCTCAGGCTTATGGCCACATATGTGGACGACACTTTCTAGCTTTTGTGTCCACAAGCGTGTGCACTGTGGAATTGTTTGGTCCTAGAAGAGAAATTGTTTTCCTATTTATTCATTTTACCGTGAAAATCTTCTCAGTTTTCAATATCTTGTGTAGCTTAAAATCAAAGTCATTGGTCTCATAAAAAGTCTATGGGACCTGAGGTTCACTTCCTGTGACGTTCACTGACTGAATGGAGAGAGTACGTGGACCAGTTTTAGCCTTTTATTTGTCAGGTTTTCAGCCAGTGTCGCTTTCTTTTAGTTTCATTGTCTTGTCGTTCCACTCCTCCCCATCTTGTGGTCAGGCTGCTACTAATGTAGGGAGACTGTGAAGTCTGTCTTTCCCTATCCTGCTGTTTGCTGGTGTGGGTAGTCACCTGTATCTTTGTAATTAGTCTCACTCGTGTCACCTGGTGCCCTATATATTCCCATCTCCCTTACTCAGTTTTGTTTGGAACTGTCTGGAGTTGTCTGATGTTGACGTGTGCTGTCATGTCCTCTATGTTGTTTTCCTCAGTAGGAGGGTTTGGGCTGAAGAAGCCAAACCAGTTAAGATATTTGAAGAGTACATGTTAATGTAGAGATGTACTAAAGTCTATGTTTGATTTTTGTTTTATAATTAAATCTTGACCAGTGAAGAAGAGCCTCCCACTGCTGCATTTGTGTCCTACCATGTCGTTCACCATGTCTTCAACAAAGCTGAAACCTTAAAAAAAGGACTGATTATTGTTTTTGCAGTTGCCGGCACCTGGTACAGAGTCAGCCTTACCACTTGTCTGTCTCTGCTGCAGTTGTGCGCTCACCACCGCCCCCTGTCCTCAAAGGCTTGTTAATTTTAACAAACAAGTTTAAATGAAACCAAAGGGATATGGAGAAAAAAATATTGTGTATATGTATAAATATTGTATATGTAAATACGTAGATAGATAGATAGATAGATAGATAGATAGATTGTTATTGTTGTTAAGCTTGTTAAACAGCTGACATATCATTGCAGCTAAGGTTTTAACCCATCAAGGACCATCAATTTTATGGTCAAACCAAAAATTAGAAGTGGTAAAATACCATTTTGGTTCAGAACGAACCAAGACAATTCTTTGCAAATAGGAATTTTTAAACCAAACACATCTTATTTCCTTGTCCTTCATATGGACTTCCATGTCTTTGTCCTTCAACATCCTTTAGTTTGATGAGTAAAACAGA
>JAFBJS010057852.1:0-10730 GCA_016785265.1 Paraplagusia blochii
CCATCCATCCTTCCATCCATTCATCCATCCCTCTATCTGTCTAACCAATTATCTATCTGTCTATTTATCCATCCATCCATCCATCTGTCCATCCATCAATCCGACCATCCATCCATCCATCCATCCACCCACCCACCCATCCTTCACATCCATCCATCTGTCCATCCATCAATCCAACCATCCATCCATCCATCCACCCACCCACCCATCCATCACATCCATCTGTCCATCCAACCATCCATCCATCCATCCATCTATCTGTGTAACCAATTACCTAGCTGTCTATTTATCCATCCATCCATCCATTCATCCATCCATCCGTCCATCCATCCATCCATCCATCCATCCATCCATTTATCCATCCATCCACCCATCCATCCATCTATCTGTCTAACCAATTGTCTATCTGTCTATTTATACATCCATCCGTTCATCCATCCATCCGTCCATCCCTCTATCCATCCATCCATCCGTCCATCCATCCATCCATCCATCCATCCATTCATCCATCCATCCACCCATCCATCCATCTATCTGTCTAACCAATTGTCTATCTGTCTATTTATCCATCCATCTATCCATCCACCCATCCATCCATCTATCCATCCATCTCTGATCACTGTGCCTCAGCCATTGTGGGACTACAGCTTATAGGACAAAAGATAAAAACAATATCTCTGTTTTACAACTTCAACCGTTGATGAAGATTCTCGGTCATCCAGGTCTTGGTCAAGGCTAAAGAGTTTTGTTTGGCAACTGGACATTGACTTTCTTAGAAAACATTTCACCTCTGATCAAATAAACCTCAATTCAATTCAGAACTGAAGATGCCTCTTGGCTACGGGTTTTATCAACTGCATCTGCGAGGCTATGGGTTGCATCAACAACACAGAGGTACAGTCAACAATGACCATTCATGGCCCTAACAGTCGTTCTGCTCCCACCATGTGAGTATTGTAATAAAATCCATGGACAATCAACAGTATCAAAGAGTAAACCCAGTAAACTCTGGACCGCTCTTCTGGGGTGAATAAAAGAGAGAAAGTGAGATGGGTGAAGATGAAGGAGAGTCTCTGATGTTTTTATTGCTTAGAGACCTTTCAAACACTGTAACTAGACTTGGGGGTGGAAAACAGAAGCACACGGAGATGAAACGGAAAACAGCGAGGGGTGAAGAAAGACAAATGCAGAACAGATGAAGATGAAGTAATATATGAGGTGGAGAGCGTGATAAAAACTACTTTAGCAAGAGAATCCATTCACCATCAGGGGCTTGGATTCATTTTCGTTTCGTGGAGTCAAGAAACTCAAGCTAGCATAGACGTCCATAAAGTCTGACTTTGATGATGGAGAACTTACACAGACAATAAAGACCTGAAGTGGAAGAGGCAGCTTCTAAGAAGAGTTCAGACGTGATGTTGTTTGAAATACTGACCTTTTTTCGTCACTAACTTTACCCAATTGTAGTATCTTTGACATCTGGATGACGAAATGGCAACTGTCAGGGGCTAATTGGACTAACAAGCCCCTGGGAAGAGCGGATTGACAAGGCAAAATATCTGGAACTGGTGGAGGACTACAGGCTAAATGGGTGGAGGGCCCGCTGCAAGAGATTCCCAGGACAGACTGCACCGAATAATCGGGCTTCTTGGAATCAAGGGGGCGCAAGAGAGAAAACCAGAACCATCAGTAAGGCAGCCGAGAAAGCCTTAAGGAAGCTGTGGATTAAAAGGTGCGAAACATGGATTCAGGTCGGGGTCTGATCAGACCTGGCTGGGTCGCCTTGGTGAAAGTGTCTGATGATCCAAGAACCTATATGGTAGGATGTGTCCAAGTTGCACCACTAAGGTGTTTCTTAAAACTAAACTGTCTAATACATTAACCCAATAAGAAGTAAGACAATGTGGCATTAGAGGGACAACTAATGACACAGTGAGGGACAACACAGACAGGAGAAAAAAAACTGAGAAGACAGATTGAGATGGTTTGGACATGTTCAGAGGAGGGACAGTGGATACATTGGTAGAAGAATGATCCTAGAGATGGAGCTACCAGGTAGGAGACAAAGATTGATAGATGCACTGAGGGAGGACATGGAGGTACTTGGAGTCAGAGTAGTAGATACAGAGGATAGTGTGAGATGGAAAAAGTTGACTTGTTATGGCAACCCCAAAATAATGGACGAGAACAAAAGGAGAAGGAGTATGGATAAGAGACGCTACCAATAGGCAGAAGACAGGAGGCAGAGCTGGAGGTGGAGGAGTTAAAATGCTGAGATTCTCCTTAAAGGTTCCTATTTAGATGTCCAAACCATCTCTTTAGATTGAGATGCTGAGATTCTCTTTAGGAGAGACAAGGATGGACAGGATCAGGAATGAGGTGATTAGTGGGACAACACAGACAGGAAGGTTTGGAGAAAAAGCTAGAGAAGACAGATTGAGATGGTTTGGACATGTTCAGAGGAGGGACAGTGGATACACTGGTAGAAGAATCCTAGAGATGGAGCTACCAGGTAGGAGACAGGAGTAGAAGATACAGAGGAAAAGGTGAGTTGGAAAGCCTAAAGGACAAGTAGAAGACTAATCAGACACTGGTCTTTCACTTGATACTTGAGACTCTCATGACTAATCTATTCTGTTATTTTCCAACCAAAAATGAAAGCTGGTCTCCAGAACGACTGTAGTTCTAGTTCTGGAGAACAGCTGTCATTATTTGGACATAATGACATCATTAGATTGTAAAGACTGAAGTCTCACGCAACAGAATCAGAAAGAACCACAGCTCTGACTAAAGGAAATATTTTGATCTATCCATCCATCTATTTACCAATTTTGTTCAATCCTGTTCTTGATAACTCCTCCAAGATGATTCATCAAATAGACTTCCATGATGGACACGGTCTTGAATTCATTGACTCCTTTTTTTGTCTTATGTTTCCAGTCTTGTGAGTTCATGCCATCAAAGAACTATGCATTTATATGAATAGTAATCCCTGCTGCAAATGCGACCGCCGGATTAGGAGCTACTCCTAAATGTTCTGTTTCCAAAGAATGGTCAGAAATCACAGACAGGAAGTCTGGGTTGACCAACAGTAAAATTCTTTGCCAAACCCAAAAAGTGGGCTTGGCTGAAAACCGGAACACCAAAAGTATTCATTATGCCAATTATAAGTAACACTGCATTTGTGGCTATGACTGTGAACCACATTTAATTCATCCAGGTTTAAAGAGTAAAACAATGCACAATATATCAAAAATATATATTTTCTATAGTGCACATAGTCGAAACTTAGTGTTTCGGCCATGTTTTTTTTGGTACTTGACAAAAACCAGGAATGCATTTTTTTTTTGTCCAAAATTTTCCACAAACACAGTTTCTCTCTGAGGATTTAAAATGAGGATTATTGCTCAGCAAAAAAAAAAAATCTAATTTTCCTGACATTTTGTGTCATTTTGTGATCAGACGTGAGTCACGTGACGCAACAATGGAAGGGGGTAACTCCGTAACTTTGTTACTCCCCATTTACAGAACTGAAGAAGCCTCTTAGATGAGAAGTGAATGAAAAACTGAATGTCCAGTTGCCTAAATGAACTCTTTAACCTTGACCATGACCTGGATGACTGGGAATCTTCATGGACAACAATGGGAGGGCTATCGTCAGGTGATAATCGCTTGTCGCAATCCCTGCACAACTCAAGCCAAAAATCAGGCCAAACTACCAATTGTCCCACGTCTGAAAAGATCGTGGCAAAAACGTAAAGTTTACGCTTGGCTCTCGTTTGATTTAGACATTAATCAACATAACCTTCATTGGTTGTTATGAAGATATTCACTTTCAGAGACTAATATTAGTTCTGTGCTGGTCGGTAAAGGACGTTTGACAACAATTCGTCTGTTCCTCAGGTATCGTTTACCAAAACAGGTGTAAAGTTTTTCATGCAAACCTTTTAACATCTGTTTCCCCTTGTTTCCCTGCACCGCCGGTCATGTTTTCAATAAGAGCAGACGTGCATGCGTCAGGCTGGTTCTGGTCAACGGTGGCGACTGGGTGGCGCGATTCCGAGTGTCAGTGCTGACAGTGCGACGGTGACTCAGGCAACCACGCCAAAGAAAACAACACCCGACCTTCTCTGTAGAAACATAATCACACAAACTATTTCTCTAAATCAAAGCACGACTGCTGGCGGCCAATGTTCCAATCCGGAGTGAGGGTCTTGACAGTTTTCATTTTCCGCTCCAGTGAGCAGAGACGGCAGGTCTGTAAATGGTTTGTGAGATATTAAAGACGTTCATGGAAACCGGTCCAATTCTCCACCTCGGTTCCAGTTTCTGAAGACTGGGTTATAGAATCTGTGCCATAAAACTCGGGAGAAATGTTTATTCACAGTTTGTGCCGTGATTTTTTTTTTTTTTTCACCAGCTGTCGTTATTTAAACCATGTGTTATTATGAAGTTTTTCATCTGACCGAGAAGATAGGTTCATAAAAAGACTTCCTTCTAAATGAAGCGTGTTTGCATTAAGCTGTCAGAAACTATTTTGGTGACACAATGTGCCATGAAGCTGCAAACAACCTGCACTGGGACTATTTTTGTCTCCCCCGACTCAGGTTTCCTCCTCTGGACTTCAAAGACTCTCCGTAACCTGGAATCACTGCATGCGAAAAACAGGAGGCCAGGAGCAGATGAACTAATTTCCTTGCTTTACTTTATGAGGCCCTGGTTAGTGAGTAGAAAGACCTGGTTTAGCTGGTATTTGTTCTGGGCCTGGATCACATTACCTACATCGACTGGTCTGTAGAATGCCCGTAGGCTATGTACCAGAAATGGACATCTGGTCATGAAACAACAGTCCAGATAAAAAAGTCGCAAACACCTGCAATGAACAAAAAATAATTCACGTAAAAATAAAAACCAAAACAAAAATGATCACAAGCCTGATCCTGTTCCTGTAAAAGATCCAACAGAACCAGGACAAATGTGAAGAGACAAAGACAGTAGGTTGTCATCAGTATCTTTTACCAGTTCTGTTGTGTTATTGTGACCTAATCTGAACCAGATACGGGTCATTTTTTTAAGGCTGAGATCTTCAGGTTAGATTTTTACACTGTTGTCCTGTTTTTGTGTCTTCCTTGGTGATCTTTTGTGTACATGTGCATGTTCCAGTACTGATGCCAACTGACAAACTTTCCTCATATTTATTCATACTCCTGGGACAAGACCCAACCCAGGTCTCGGGGGGTTAAATTGCCTATTCTTAAAAATAAATATTGGTCCTTCTTGTCCGTTGCCGGGTCACAGGGGCAGATAGCACCACCCAAATCACATTGCATCATATTGTGAGTCTTCCTGTGGGTGGGGACGGTGCTATGTTCAGAGTCAACATGGCAGCTGGTGGATTTGAACCTGAAGCCTTGCAGACCCAGGTCCAACTGTTTAGGTTTTGTTTTTGATGGCACTCTCGATCTTACAGCCAGTATACAGTGTACGATTTGCGTACGATTTTCGTAAAACTGTTTTCAGTTTTACAAAAAGCGATTATCACCTCACGATCGATCATGTGAAAATAAAACATGTTTGAAATCCTTCCGTTTCGCCCACCAACCTCCTCCACCGAGCCACACCCACTCATGTGCAAACAGGTAAACAACTCGGACCAGCGTAGCAGAACTGACAGACAAGACTGATCATGTCTTTCAAGACATTTCCTGGTCCACACACATCGTCGTCATCACCCCTAGGGGACAATGCCGTGCATAGAGCACCTCCGCAACCTGGCAGAGGATTTGAACCTGTAACCCTCCAGACATAGGTATGATTTCTTTACCACTACGGCACCCACTGCCCCAAAGATGTCATTCTCATACCGGGGCTTGAACACTGGTCTGGTTGAAAAACCGGACTCCTAACTGCATGGTCAAACTAGGGCCCTGGGGCTGGAAGCGGCCCATTGAGCTTATTAATATGGCCCACCAGCCTTGTCCAAATAAAACATAAATGTATTAGTATTTTCATTATACTTTTGCATTTTCTCTGCATTGCCTGCAGTTCCCAGAAACACCATTAGAATTTTAGCATCTTAGGTTTTATACCAGGCCTGAGCAATTATTTTGTCTCGCAGCCACAGGTGGTGCTAAAACTTGATTTAGGGGCCAGGTCATGATCAGAAAGATTGTGTATTTCCGTGAAAATTTAAGTAAAGTACTGAATAAAGGCTAAATGCTTTTAGCGTCTTCAAGACTATTGATTGGGAAAAGGTATAATAATAATAATAATATCAATTAAAAGTATAATTTGGACAAGTCGACGGGCCGGAATAAAAAGCCAAACGGGCCTCATCTGGCCCCCGGGGCTTAGTTTGACCAGGTCTGTTTTATACATTTCATACTTTTATCTTGACCCGGCCCACATGTCCAATTCTGGGACCCATTGTGGTCGTGAACGGATCACCCCTGGTACAGTAAGTGACTTTCTCTCTCCAACACCTGCACTCAAACATTTCTGTGAACGCCCCTGCAGGTGGAGGAGAGCTCCGCCTGGATGAAAACCTCATGTTTTGGTGCGCGTGCGTGTGCGCGGGTGGTGTAGACTTATTGTAGGCGGGTGTGTGTGTGTGTGGTGATGCATAAATAGAGCGCTCCTCTCCAGTGTGTTCAGGGCTCCACTCAGCAGGACGCGCACGCTGCGCTGTGCACCGTTTTAGGGAATTAAAACCCGAGGAAATATTTACTTCACAGGACGAGGCGCAGTTTCCACCTGGAATTTATCCGGCAAATGTTTTGGTAATCCTGGAGGCGCAGCGGAAAAGAAAAAAAAAGATGCGTCATTGTCGCAGAGGATGCAGTGAGACTGTTTTTCAGATGTTTTTTTCAGTAAAACGTCGGTGGGTGAGGACTCTGTCCTCGGTTGGACGTTAAGACCACGTTTGCTGAGAGTCGGAGAAATGCGCTGTTCTGTACGTGAATAATCTCCACGTGATGCTGAGGCTCACCTCTCCTACTGGAGGGCGTTTATTGCGTCACTGCGGATGGTCTGTGGACCGAAGGCAAGAATGAGACTCCGGGCACAGACGCCGAACGGTCCGTATCTGATGCTGCTGATCACGTATCTGTTCGTGGCAGTGACGCGCAGCGACGCAGGTGAGGAGCATCGATACCCTTCACACTGGATCGAATAGACCCGCATTATTCACTCTCCAAAAAAAGTTTCTGCTCATTGGTTTTTTCTACTGGCACTGAGAGGAAACTTGAAGAGAAGTTCTGGTTTGAGATTAGGATGAATATGATAACAAGGGATGGAGACTGTGGAGGAGAAGAGAAGAGTAGAGGACAGACAGGATGGAACAACTGGAGAAGAGTCAGGAGTGATCTGTGATAGAAGAGAGTCAGCTAAGGTGGAGGGAAAGGTGGTGAGACCAGCCATGATGGATGGATTAGAGACACTAGGAATGGACAGGAGACAGAGCTGCAGGTGGAGGAGTTAAAGATGCTGAGGTTCTCTTTAGGAGAGACAAGGATGGACAGGATCAGGAATGAGGTGATTAGAGGGACAACACAGAAAGGAAGGTTTGGAGACAAAGCTAGAGAAGACAGATTGAGATGGTTTGGACATGTTCAGAGAACAGGTAGAAGAATGATCCTAGAGATGGAGCTACCAGGTAGGAGACAAAGAGGAGATTGATGGATGCTGTGAGGGAGGACATGGAGGTAGTTGGAGTCAGAGTAGAAGATTCAGAGGATAGTGATTTTCTGTGGCGTAGACCTAATAAGGGACCAGCTATAAGGCAAAGAAGAAGGTCCAAACCTGCAGTGAATGAGGACATGGAGGTAGTTGGAGATTTAGTAGAAGATACAGAGAACTCGGGGAGGTGGAGAACATTGATAGGCTGTGGCAACCCCTGAGAAAGGGACAAGATGAAACACACCACCTACATAGAGGATGGTGGACCCCTAGTGGTCCAGACAGAACCTCAGAGTGGTCCACTGTGTGGTCAAACAGGGAACATGGAATAAAACTGAGAGAATCTCAATAAGGAAGTGACTGGAAAGTTCCTTGATGACAGACTGAGAATCCCACCCACTGACGCCCAACACATAAGGTTAAAGTAAGTCTGTAGACCCTCAGCTTTCTACACTGACCCTCCTTTTATTATTGCAGTCTCCAGATGTGTGGACCGTGCCTGTAGTCCACACATAGGGAACCTGGCCAGTGGCCGGAGCCTCACCACACTCTCAAACTGCTGTGGGAACTGCTCCTCTGGAACTTCTGACCTCTGCCTGGAGACCAAACACCCACCTGCCCACATGAATGACAATCCATTCTCACATCCAGCAACCTGGTGGGCTTCAGGTGCAGGTACCACCACCCAGGACCAGCACGATGAGATCCAGCTGGATCTGGAAACGCACTTCTTTTTTTCCTACATAGTTTTGGTGTTTCGCTCGCCCCGCCCGTCCACTATGGCCATTGAGCGGTCAACTGATTTTGGAAAGACCTGGGAGACTCTTAAGTTTTTTGCCAACAACTGCAGTGAAGAGTTTGGTTTAGCAGATGATTTCAACCTGCCAGGCTCCTTGTGTACATCACGGTACACAAGCGCGACACCCTGCAGTGGTGGCGAGGTGAGAAAATAAACTTCCAGGACTACCTTATAATCTATCCATATGTTTCTATGAACCAGATAGAGACAATTCACAAAAAAGTATATACCGCATTTTTACGATCATAAGACGCACCGTACTAAAAGGCGCAGTCTCATTTATGTGTGCCATTACTATATTTAACACACACATAATCAATAATGTCCACGCCCACACTTCCCCCTTTAACGTTTTCATGGTGTCCTCTACTACGTCCGCCTTACAACAACACACAGTGGGCGCACTGCACTAAAGACGCGCCGCACATTTTGAAGAAAATCTAAGACTTTTATGTGCGCCTTATAGTCGTGAAACTACGGTACTGTTTTTATGGAGATGAAAATACATTTTCCTAATGTTTATAATCAGTAATCATGTTGCCATGTTTATCAATCAACCATTGATTTTCTAAAGTCTGGGCCTAATCACCAGGATAAGGCCTTTCATATCGTGTCGTGATCACGGCAGGTGAACTGACACAAGTCCCTTCAGAAGCCTATTGTTTTTCATCTTTATGTTGGCCTATAGCAACAGTTTATAGCCATATTTGACGTATTTTCCTACCCATAATATTTTCCTACCCTCTGGTAGCATATTTTTATAGATGTTAAACAACTATAATATCTTCCTACCCGCTGTTTTAAACGAGGTAACATATTTTTATAGATGTTAAACAACTATAATATCTTCCTACCCACTGTTTTAAACAAGGTAGCATATTTTTATAGACGTTAAACAAGTATAATATCTTGCTACCCTCTGTTTTAAACAAGGTAGCATATTTTTATAGACGTTAAACAAGTATAATATCTTGCTACCCTCTGCTTTAAACAAGGTAGCATATTTTTATAGATGTTAAACAACTATAATATCTTCCTACCTGCTGTTTTAAACGAGGTAGCATATTTTTATAGATGTTAAACAACTATAATATCTTCCTACCCTCTGTTTTAAACGAGGTAGCATATTTTTATAGATGTTAAACAACTATAATATCTTCCTACCCGCTGTTTTAAACGAGGTAGCATGTTTTTAGATTTTAAAACTCTCTCATCTGTTTTAGCAAACGCACAGGAAATTAACAAGACATCATTTCGATTGTGTTCCCTTCTCCAGGTGATATTACGGACACTAGACCCCAGCAGTGCCAAAACACTGGACCCTTACAGTCCAGAGGGTCTGGCTCGCCTCACCCTCACTAACCTACGCATCAGACTGATTAAACCCCAGGCCTGTCCTGTACCACTGACAGAGCCCACGGCCTCAGCTTTGACCACTGCACCTACGAAAGAGAACTCAGCCGCTGCTCCGTATGCTATTTTTACTTTACTGGCCAAAGGGACCTGTCTCTGCCATGGACATGCAGAGCACTGTGTCTCAGACAACAAGAAGCAAGAGTCAAACCAGGACAGTAACAAGGTGAGAGGATTTCTCTTCTGTTGTAAAGCTGTGGAAGATTCTACATTAGGGAGGTTTACTACTAGTTTACTAGTTTACTACGACGTAGACTACTACTAGTCTACGTCGTCTACACCAGGCTTGGGCAAGCTAAGGCCCAGGGGCTGGATACAGGTCATTCAGCTTTGTAATCCGGTCCGGAAAACTTGTTCAAATTATGTAATTCCTTTGTATCGTAATTATTTCGCTGTTTCCCATCACATTGAATCTATAGATGGTATAGAGAAAGGCATTTTAGCCATTATGCAAGATTTTATCTTATTTTACACAGTGGTGGGCCTTCAGGGCCAGCAAAGCCTTCTCTGCTGGCCTAAACATCCTCAGAACACATTTATTCATGTAGAATATTTTTAAATAAAGTGTATTATTATTATCATTAATAATAATATGAAAATGAGTTTTTTTTTCATTTAAAAAGTTGGATAAAAACTTTTTATCCAATCAGATTTCAGCTAACTAGTGTTGTCAAATTCCATGAAATCTGCCAGAGCCTTCAGAATCAAAAGTGAGGACTCTGGCCGCTGTTCAAGTCCTGGTGTCATACTGATGTTATTATGAAGCGTATCAATTTGACGTCATAAAACTATGACATCACTGAAGGCCTACAGTTGAAATGCACGCCACGTCCCATCTATC
>JAFBJS010057852.1:11178-71534 GCA_016785265.1 Paraplagusia blochii
AATTCTTTAATTTGGACCAGGTTGGCGGGCCGCATTATAAAGCTCAACAGGGGCCACATCCGGCCCCTTGGCCTTAGTTTGCCCATGCCTGGTTATATATATATATACATATATACAGTATATATATATATATGTATATATATATATATATGTATTAAAACAAGACAAAATAATGAAATATAAATGACAAATATGTCCAATATCTAACCATGACACTATTGTCGGATAAAGTTGTCACGACTCAATGTGACCAGGCTCGTTCCCTACTATCTGATCCATTGTCTTCACTGTCAACAGATGACCGTCTCACAGAGAAGATTTATAAATTCTCTGAAAACTGAAGTCATTTATTTTTACAGCATTTGGATCATGAGATGAAGCTGTAAAAAAAAAACATCTTGGTTTTTCCTTTTAAGGCCGGCAGCACAATAACAGAAACAGATTATTATCGCCTATACATGTAGTACACAGCTGTTGTCAGATTTATGTGGTAAACATTCATATATTACTTTTTCTGGTTGCGTTATCGCGCTTAGATTGAAGGATACGACACTTTTGTCTGGGTAATTGCATAAAGTCCGCAATGATTTTCTCGATAAGTGAAATAAAAAGGCTGCAAAGGCATTTTTAGTTCAGTTACTGCTTATAAATATGTTTATATATTGTATGTACTGTGTTTCATTTCCCCCAGTCAAACAGGATGAAGTTAATTATTCACTCTAGGTGTGAATGCTAGAGTGAATGGGGGTTTCACTAAGCACCATTTACCAAATTAGACTAATCTGGTCTTCTCATTCATGAAGTAGCTTCACAAACTCACAGATGGACACGTCAGCCAGTTAAAATCATTCTTCAACCCTGGATTTGTTTGATCACATGCCGTAGACAGCAGGTGGCGCTCATTTTTTCTTGCTGATGTAGGGTGAAGTCAGTGAGCAGGTCCAGATGTGTCTTGCAGGTGTCTGGTGGGTGCCTGTGTACTCACCACACGGCGGGAGATCACTGCGAGAAGTGTGCCGCGCTCTACAACGACCGTCCGTGGAGGGCAGCCAACGGCAGCAGCGGGGAGTCCAACCCCTGCCAGAGTACGTGACTGCACGGCCATGACATCACTTCACTGGGTCGAACAAATGAGACAAGATGTTGTATAGTGTGAGGAGGGGGCAATCGGGGTCGGGGGGGGTTAGTAAACATAAAATACTCTCGGAAGGTTCTAGTTAAGGCTGCATATGGGCCATAAATGTAGACGGTGTTATTTTCCGATCCGTGCCCAACAGTTTGCGCTGCAGGTGTGAGATAATACACATTATTTCATTTTATGAAACTTTAAAGTAAAATACTGTATGTTTTTCATTAGGAAAATGCAATTTTCTCAACACCTCAGCAATATTCCTCAATATACATTTTGACAAAACATAATTAAGCTGTTACATCTGTTAATCACACAAAATTCACAAACCATTAGTCCTTGAAGTCCAAAAAAAAATGAGATTTTGACATATATTAGCTGTTTAATTCTGGACTGGACAAATCTAACAGATTGGACATTCTTATTTTCCTTATAGCTGGTCCCATATTAGGTCAACTATAGAGAGTCATTGATTTCCATCTCCCTCTGTCCTCTGTATCTTCTACTCTGACTCTAACAACTGACAACTACCTCCATGTCCTCCCTCACTGCATCCATCAATCTTCCTCTTTGTCTCCTACCTGGTAGCTCCATCTCTGGGATCATTCTTCTACCAATGCATCCACTGTCCCTCCTCTGAACATGTCCAAACAATCTCAATCTGTCTTCTCTAGCTTTTTCTCCAAACCTTCCTGTCTGTGTTGTCCCTCTAATCACCTCATTCCTGATCCTGTCCATCATTGTCTCTCCTAAAGAGAACCTCAGCATCTCTAGTAGATTTGACCATCGTACTATATTTAGTCCAGGTACATAATAGTCTCCTCTGGTTTGTGGGTATCATGACTGATGTAGGTTAATACAAATATTTTTTGGCAATCATTACCAGAGTATTTCCTTGTATCAGGTGCAGAGCGTCTTTGAGGAACTGGTCAAACCATATGTTCTCTGTCCTTTGTAGGACTGCACCAATGGACAACATTTGATTTCAGGACAGGTGTTGAGAGAAGCACCTATAATCGAGGAAATAAAAAAATTATAGATGTCCAATAATAACAACAGTCTGATATCATGTCTACTTCTACAATATTTTGTAAACCTTGTTTTTTTCAAATGTTGTGTGCACTAAAAATTATTTTGGGATAACTGGCGGAATATTAAGTCACTAGATGGCAGCATTGCAGCTCATTTATTTAATTTAGTATGTTTTTAATGGTTTATACCAGACCTGGGCAAAATAAGGCCCGGGAACCGGATGCGGCTCGTTTGGCGTTTCAATCTGGCCCGCGCAACTTGTCCAAATTATATTTTTAATATCTTCAAAGCCAGCTTTTCCCCAATAGATAGTCTTGAAAAGGCTAAAAACATTGCCTTTATTCAAAACTTTACTCATTATTTATCATATATCACACAAATACTCAATGTTTCTGATTCTGATCTGGCCCGTGACTCAAATTTTAGTACCACCTGTGGCCCGCGAGTCAAAATAATTGCCCAGACCTGGTTTATACGGATACAACAATAAATGTTACGGGGCCTTTATAGTTACTGGTTGATATACTGATATAAATCAAGAGTTTTGACAACATTGATAGACATTGTGGTCATATTTACTCTAACATACCTTGGTTTGTCAAATGTTGAAGCATTTGTTCCTGATCTGAGGGCAGTGTTCTATGCCAACAGTAACCGTGCTGTCCCTCTGTCCTGTGTCCTCAGAGTGCGAGTGTCACGGTCACTCAAACAGCTGTCAGTTCTCTCCACGGGCGTGGCACTCTTCTGGTGGCATCAGCGGTGGCGTCTGTGAGGACTGTCAGCACCACACAACGGGCCGACGGTGTCAGCGCTGCCGTCAAGGTTTCCACCGCCATCCGTCCCGGCCCATCACCTCTCCCCACACCTGCACACGTAAGAGACGAGAGTACATTTGTTACTACAGTAGTTGGTAGTAAATCCTACCTAATAATTTAGTAAGTATACATCATAAAATGACTACATTATATACTTATAATAATTTTAGTTTTTTCTAAAATCTAAGTCTAAAACCACAGGGGAAACAGCACCACCCAATGGATTATTGGTGTCATTGTCTGCTTGTGATGTTTTAAGATAAAGGCGCCTTTATGGTTTGTACCTGAGACAGACTCGAACCCCTCTGTGCCCTAGGCTGCCACTGTGATCCACAAGGCTCAGTGCTGCCCCCTCAGTCTGGAGACCATGGACCGTGGTGTCACCCCAGGACTGGGCAGTGCCAATGCAAACCAGGTGTAGGAGGACGTAGCTGCAGTCACTGCCTTGACGGGTTCTGGGGTTTTGGGGAGAAGGGTTGTGAACCCTGTCTCTGTCCTCTCAGCTGTGACCCTGACACTGGCCGCTGCTACGACAGGTCAGGCTGGATTCCTTTAATTTACCGGGAATATGGAAAATTTTATACGGAACAAAGAAAACATGTCAATTAATGGTATCTGTTGTTTAATTCTGCAGCTACTCAAACAATCAGGTGTTCAACGTACCTGTTGGTGGAAAGATCCCAGACTGGGATCACGGCGTCCCCATGGAGGAAGTCCAGTGGTCAAAAGAACTTCCGGTCTCTGCTCTGCATCACACAGGTGTGAGTTCATTCCCACTGTCAGGATCATACGGTGCAATCACTGCATCATGATGATTCCGATACAGGAAAGTGCAGCTGCAAAGAGAAGAAACTGAGGAGTTTGTCTGACCTCTGTAAGGCCAAACACGACTACGGTAAGACATTCTTCGTCAAGAAAATTGTTTTTTTTTTCAACAATAACTAAAATCTCTAAACTCTGGCCAGATTAGTTTGGGTTGAACCCAACGTAGTTTGGTAAATAATCTACAAACGGCTACTTTGTGTATGAAGATCTTTGGTAACACAATTCCTAATGGACAAAGAGAAATCTACAAGTCGAGAGAAAGGTCACAACAAGAGGAGATACGGGGTGGTGCCCTATATATCGGGGAAATCCGAGAAACTACGTAGGATTTTCAAAATTCCAAGGGAAAACCTTAAAAATGTGGTCTATGCCAGTGATTTTCAACCATTTTTGAGTGTCTGCAATGTAATAAAGTGTGGCAGATGATGTAATACCCTTCTTTTCCAGTGGGTGGCAGCAGAGGCAACGTATGCCTGTAAAAACAGTAGCATTATTGCTATGCGAACGTGCTACACGCGACCGTAACAGCAAGTGACAGTAATAGAGACGTTTTTGAGAAGGGAACAGGGCCCTGGACAAAAATCTGACCCAGGTGAAAGTATGAGTAGTCGACAAAAGAAAAGACAACTCTCCAACTCCACAGACTCTTTGTTTGTAAACAATGAGTTGTTGTATCGTAATTTTAAGACCAAACAACCACTCCGCAAACGCATGGCCCAGCGCCGGAGGACGACCACAGCAGGACAGGACTCAGCTGTTTATCTCCATCACAAGGACAAAAAGGACACTCTTTCAAGGACTCAAATGTGGATATTTTTGGACAATGAGGACAGGAAGTTTGAGAGAGGAGTGAAGGAAGCCATCGGCTCATCTCACCGATCAGATCATTCTGCGATGAGATCCCGTCCTATGAAGTTCAACTGCTCATCAATACCAGAGCAGGCTTCTCTAGACGGGTGAGACATTGACTCACATTGACATCTGGACATGTGACAAGAAAACTGCTAATTCAGAAGCAGTTTCTGTCTGAAAAGGTGCGGAGACCAAAACAATTCTTCACACCTTTGTCCAGTGGTGAAGACAGTGGTCTATAGAGGAGGAGAACTACTAGAGTTCCCTCTGACGTCAACCAGAAACGGATGAAGTTCGTCTTTCAACTCCAAGAAGAAGTCCATTTCTTGACAATTAAACCCTTTTTGGATGAATGAGAATCTTCACAGACGCTCTAAGGAAAGTTGTAAGAAAGGAAGATGAATAAAAGATATGCAGTAACGTTTTAAGTGAAGGAAAGAAAAGTCTTCTTCTTACGTGACCCAAATATTTTTAATGTTACTTTGTGTTAATTTAATCCATTACTAACATGAAGCTTTTTCTCAACCCCATCATCATGACAGTGATCAAGGCCAGTGTTCTGTCTGCTTACGACAAAGGAAGTCACGCAGAGGTTCAGGTCAAAGTCCGGAAGGTCCTCCAATCGGGCCAGGTGGCGCTAAACCAGGGGACCATCAGCATCTATCCTCTCTCCTGGACCAGTCTAGGTTGCACCTGTCCAATACTGAATCCAGGTGAGACAAGTGACAAACAGGAAGAGACGATCATTTACACAGTCAATCGGTCAAGCAGACTTACGGGAAAACAGATGAAAATCAATCAGTAACTCTTCCCCGTGTCCAACAGGTATGGAGTACCTGCTTGCAGGTTCTGAAGAGGCTGGAACCAGGCGGTTACTGGTCACCATGCAAAGTATTGTGGCTCCGTGGACGCCTCGCCTTGGTCTACTGATCACAGAGGGTCTGAGGACTGGGTGTCTATGAGCTTCACTCTACGACGTGTGCACATGTGACAGACATATAACAGTAATTTGGATTTTTTACGCGAAAAACAATAACCCAACGTTATGACTCTTTGTGTCCAGATGTTTGAGGATGAATCACCTGTTTTGTACATTTTTATCTGAACGTTACAGATGTTGGATTTTTTTTTTCAGGTTGCAGCAGCTCAGCAATGTCCAGAGAGGACATAAGTTATACAGCAAAAATGTATATACGTACGTATTTGCCCTTAATAGTAATTATATATACAACATATATAATTACATATGTAATTAATCAGGGCAAAACTGCTTTTTTAAAAGTGACGAAAATAATCACTTTGTGTACATTACCAGTAGAAAATACCAGCTGTTTGTAAAATAATATACATTGACCATGTGTTAGAGCAACGATACATGGTTGGACAGAGGAATTACTGGATGTAAAATGGATTAAAATACAAACTCTGATTAATCCTAGGATTAAATTAATGGCCCTAAATAGTTACTTTTGACAAAAAGTAAAATTTTTTTTGTGGAATATATGATATACTGCACATAATTTTGTCAACACATAACCTCCGGGTGCCGCTGATCTAAAATATATTCCTACCAGTAGCAACAATTTATAGCCATATCTGAAGTTTGCTACCCATAATATTTTCCTACCCTCTGTTTTTTTAAGGTGGTAGCATAATTTTATAGACGTTAAGAGTTAATGTTAAAAGAGGGTAGGTAAATATTGAGTCTTTGAAGTAGAAAAAAAGTTGTATACTGTAAGTAGACTACTTTTAGTAGATTTTAGACACATGACATCAGCAACCTGAAGCCCCTCCTGGTGGCGAGGCCTGGGGCTGCAGCCCTTTTCGTCAATCTGGCCTTAAATAGAACCAGCAAATGAAAGACCCAGGACCTCATTTAGACAGAACAGACACTTTCAGATCAACAAAAAAAAAAAAAAATTGTAAAAACTAAAGTCTTGGAGCAGAAAGTACGTTTTTTTAGATTTGAAGAAAAAAGAACGAGGTCAAAACGGAGACTGATTTCTTTGGACTGTCTTCCTAACACGTTGGCTCGGTGCAGGCTAAATTAAATGTGTTATTAGGGACAAAAAGAAATATAAAATAACAAAAAGAGGCCACTGACCACAGTTCACAGAGCAGAGACTTTACACAGTGTTGATTTATGCAGTGAGTCAAGACGACTGTAGTTCAAACAGGGGACAAAGCACAACCGGAAACACTCTTAACAAACGTACACAGCCCCACTTCATCACATCTATGTTAACGTGTAAAACAAATGGGTTGCCACTCAAAGAAAAAAAAGGAAAATAAAGCAAGATTTGGACCTGTGTGACTGAATCAGATTGCCTGATGCTGACATCTTATAAAAATTGTTTCCACACTTACATTGAGAACTGCTGTGGAATTACCATGTTCCATAACAGATTATTATTCTTACTATAAACTGAATAAACTGAAGGAAACGTCTGCCACGTCTCAAGTCTGTCTGTTATTCACCGTTTGCAGCCATGTTTAACATCAAAGTTTATACAGGTTACATCATGCTTTTTCATTTTCCGGAAAATCTGTTGGACATTCAGTCTTATTACCATCAACTTGATTGTTGGCTGAGGTTTGACATTACTGAACTAAACTTGGACAGCGTTGAGGAAATAGTAAAAAAAAAAGGGAAAAAGTAACAGAAAAAAAGTGTCTCACATCCTGGTTCAATTATTAAACGGAGGAAACTGTTAAATGTCCAGTATATAACATTCAGGTGTGTTTTCAGCCTCAAATGAAATATGTTGGGATCATTTTTTGCATTTTAAAATGACAGATTAATGTAATTTTATTAAACTTTAGAATGTGTAAGAATGACGGCATGGAATTTTGCAGTATGAGGAGAATAACAAGAGCAGACTTTAAAAAAAACAGTGATTTCAGATCAGAGGTATCAATGTGATAACAACAACTACACTGAAGGGTGAAAGAAGATACACAGTAACCTATTTTTGTTTTATATAAGGTAAGGCAGGCTGCATTGATGATCTGAACCTAATTATATCTTATAAATAACATATTATCATAATTCTCTCTATATATTTATATTCATTATTTAGTTTTATACTTTATTTTGGGAAAGAAAAAAATCATAATTTTCCTGTATATACTATTTTTATAGATTAATCAATGAAATTATCATAAAATCAATTATGATCATCAATTACCAAAAGCGCTAGGGTTGATTCTCTGAGCTGATCCTGTATCAGGTAGCTTTACACACTGCCACAAACTATCAGAAATGTTGTTTTGAGTGATCCATTATTGATGAAGCCTACACTGCCGCCTGTTGGCCACGTCGTTCTGTGTTAACAGCATCCTCCCGCGGTGACGCTGAGTGTCCAAGTCCTTGTCTTTGGTCTTGGACAGCAGAGGAGTCTGGTCAGAGATCCCCCACAGTGAGTCACATATGCTGGGCAGTGGCTCGAACAGAGAAGTGAAGCCTGTGAGAGACCAGTGGTGGAGCTTAGCTGTCAGTCTGGCTTTCTGTAGGTGCCGAGGTCTCGGGTGAGAGACTGGAGGTAGGCTGGGCAGTGTCTGTGTCAGGTGATGAGGAAGAGCCTTCGGTTGGAGCGGGTGCAGCGGCGGAGCTCGTTTCAGCATCCGCTTTGGGGGGACCTTCTTCGTCTTTCTCCTGAGGATAGAGGTCAGGATACCTCTGCATGCACTCTTGCATGTCACGGAAGTGGTCGATGCATTCGGAGCCCTTCACCTCTTCTTTGCTGTAGTGGAAACAGGAGAACGCCTCCTTGAACTGAGAGCCACACGGTCCACTGGCCATGCCGCCCAGACACGGACAGTTCCAGTTGATGTCTCCGTTCGGTAGGATCAGGCCTGAAGACGCAAGGAACAAGAAGTATTTGTCTGTGTAGATTCTCAGTCATCCAGGTTTTTCAGCCCAAAAATGTTACTTCGAGGGTAACTAGACATAGTAGGTTTCCTGAAGACGTTTCGCCTCTCGTCCAAGAGAAGTCTTCAAGAAACGTACTATTGTTGATTAGTATTGTCCCCTGGAGCGCTGGGTGCAGCAGCAGCCTTTCAGTCGCTCTGCAGAACAAACTTCTTAAACAAGGTTTTTGCTTGTTTCCTGTATCTTTTCTTTGCTTCTTTCTCTTTTTTGTACTGTATTAAAGTCTTTTTTGAACTGTATTAAAGTCTTGCCATAAAGCCATAATTTCCCGTTTTGTTTTTCATCTCACTCAGTAACTCACCTTGCTCCTCGTAGGGATCATCTGGATCATCTGCAATCAGCTCAGCATTGCTGGGTGCTTCGTGGTCTTCCTTAGTCACAAAGATGATACGATCTTTACCTAAAAAAAAAAGCAAAAATTTGAACTGTCTGTGAAGATTCTCGTTCATCCATGCCATGATTGTTACCCCCCTTATCAGGGGTTGCCCTGGCGAGTCAACAAATTCCATCTCACCCTGTCCTAAAGCCGACTGACCCCGTATAGAAATTGTCTCACAATTTTGATTTGGCCAGAATTTTACACCCGGATGACCTTCCTGACACAACCCTCACCATTTAAGGAAGGAGGGTAAACTCCGTGTCACTGTGACATTGTGATTCACACCACTGCACACAACAAAATTCGACCTCTATTTAACCCATCACCAAAGTCAACAGTGAGCAGCCTTAAGCGTCTGGGGAGCAGTGAGTGGGGGACGATGCCATGCTCAGTGGTAACTTGGCAGTTGGTGGTTTTGAACCTGGAACCCTCCGGACCCCAGTCTGGTTCCTTAACCACTAGGCCACCATTGCCCCATTGATTCGGGCTTGGGACCGACACTAAAAAAAAAACACTGCTCCCTTGTGGCTGTTTTTTTTTTTGGAAAAATTCTTACTGTTTACATAAAAACATAATTCCTTCACTACCATATTTTAAAATATTTTCCATTAATAAATTACACATTTACTTTTGGAGACTAGTGATGGAACGACAATGCTGACAATAATAGAACATATGTAAACATACATTTTTAATAAAATACCAGCACCAGCGCTCTCTATCAGTAACTTTAGCTTAAGCTTAACCTGCTCCTACTAACAGGAAACCCGGAAAACAGTTTAACTACTATGTTATAACAACACTATAAAATAAACAATGAAATAAGCGAAAAAAGCCATTACATAGAAGTTACATCATTCGTCGTTTACCTAAGTACAGCCTATTAGCTCCACAGCTATGCTAACGCGGTGACATTGGGGATTTACGTAAATAAAAATGAATGAAAAAGCCCCGTCGTTACCTTCTTGTTTGCAGTACGACATGTCTGCCACTTCTTCAGTCCGTCTTCCTGTGTCCCGGAGCCAAGGAATGACAAATGTGACATAAATTACACTAAAACGATAATATTTTCATTTGACAAGGCACCCGGCATCCAGGAAACCTGTATCCCCTCTGACCTGCACACATGTGGTCGCAGAGTGATGACGTCGACGACCCTGGCTTTCCGCCTGTCACTTCCGGTACATACATTTCGGGTTTACGTGATGAAGCCTTAGGATTTTTTTAACGACTTTGAGCATTAAATATTGGGCATCTTTTTTACAGAATTAAAATGTTATTTAATCACAGGTGTCCCTAGGTGTAAAGTTCGGCAAATACTTGGCCCAAAGCAGGACATTTTCAGCCAAAGTGAAAAGTTTAGAATTAAAAGTAAGTGACAAGAAGGAAGGATATGAGTGCAAGGGCGTAAAGAGGAAGTGGCCACATTTAGGTCGATTTTTTTCCTTGTTCATTCTTTTCTCTTAAGCGCAGACAGGTTGATAAAACCTAGTCACGTGTTTGTAGTTTTTATTAAGTTTATAAAAGCTCGGAGCACAGTCCTGTATTTCCAGTGAATATTTCACTCCTGTTGATGTTTTTATGGTTCAGCCACCTTGTCTACCTTTTTATTTCAGTGATTCTGCTGATAGTATAGATATTTTTTGACATTCTGACAAAGAGAGTGTTTGATACTTGCTAGCAGGGGTGGCCTACTGGTTAATGAACTGGACTTGGGTGTGAAGGGTTCCTGGTTTGGCTCCTGCAGCTGTCGGGTTGCCACTGAGCATGGCATTGTTCCACTTAAAACAGACCACTTTAATTTTTTTTGGCGTAGGAAAATACTCATAAGGCAAATTGTCCTTTACCTTCTGAGTATTATCCTCACAATACTATAACCACGTTCCTCAAAATGTATAAAGACAATCAAAATAAATACACAAATTTCACATTTTGGAAAAAAATCTTGTTTTTTAATAACTCAGTTATGTTTGTTACATAAAGTAAAAACCAAAATGAAACCCCCATTTTTTCGTCCCTATCAAACCCCCCCGATCCCGACCATCTCGGCAGTTTTGCAGCGATTCGGTCTGCAAATAAAAAGAGCATGAGACAACGCTCGTCCATGAAGGACTCAGACATGAAGGACAAACACTGCGCCCTACATAAGACCAGAGTGAATGAAGACATTGTCCATCACTTAAAATAACAAAAGTAAAATGAAAACCAGCAACAGTGTGCCTCAGGTTGACCAGAAACCTTTCATAGGAATACAAGCACACTTTAATTGTTCTTTTTTTTTTTACATCCTACTTTGTAAAGCCCTAGAAACCTCAAGTTTGACTGCTCTGGGATGAAAATGACATGGCTTAATTTTTAGCCCCGTCCCCCCAAAATGTCCAACTCTTTCAGCTCAACAGGTGAACTTAACTGCTGTGACTGTAAGCGGGCTATAACATGGTGCAGCAGCAGCAGCAGTGGTAGTACTCGTGTACGCTTCCAGGCATCTTTCTAATTCTGAGACAATCATTTGGGGTCTAGGCAGTCTGCAGAGAGGTGGGTGCTAACTCTCGGGAAGAAAAAAACAAAAAACAAAAAAGATTTAACACAATACTATTGGTAACACTGGGAATAACCTCAACAGTATTCTCATCACTGACATGCTAGAAAATTCTGGTGGGTAACAAATGTGTTGGCAGAAGAAATTTAATCCCAGCTGCAACTTAAATAATCTGTGCCAAATGCAAAAAAAAAAGGGAAACAAAAAGATAGGAGAATACATAATAGAAATGATGGAGGGCTTGCTGTTTAGTGTCTGTCTATCAAAAGGTTGTCCTTCTTCTCTTTTAGAAGAGCAGGGCGCCCATGCTTCCAACTTCGCTCTGCTCTTTTACAAAGATCTCAAAGTACTGGTAGATGATGGTCACGGCCAAAAGGATTCCTGTACCCGAACCAATGGCTCCCAGGAAGTCAGCCATGACAGACAGTCCTCCTATACACAGGCCACCAAATGCAGCAGCTGTAGGGATGTACCTGTGGATAATTTAAGGGAGAAAAAATAAATCGTTTTTTTTCCTTTCTTTATATTGAACAAGGAACTCAGCATTCATCATTGACTGTGTTTTACCTGTTCAGTTCATGCACCATGGAGGTTTCTCTGTGTCCTCTCATCACCATCTGCTGCTCCTTCAACTGCTTTGCCACCTGAGACACAGAACCCAAACAGCGTTACTGATGAGTCAACAGTTCTGACAACAGTTCAGCCAATCAGACACACGCAGACTAATGAACGCTTACATCTTTGGCTGAAGAACCTGAGACCTCAATCCAAGTCTTGGAGAAGAAGGCACAGGAACCGAGCATGAAGACGATGTAGATGACAGCATGAACAGGGTCATCTAACACAGAACCGAAAGACTCCGGAGGAGATAGGTAGTAGCAGAGACCACCGACTGGGTAGGCACGAGCGTGTCCGCCACTTGAAGTGTCCTTCAAAATAAAAGTTTTGTTATTTACATACTCTACTGTACTGAAATGTTACATGACTAAAGAGCTTGAGAAAAAATCTTTCTTATAGATGGATGTTGACATGAAGAAATAGGTCTGATGTCATTCAATGCAACCAAAGTTCCAAAGATCACAGATCAGTATGTAGACAAAAAAATAAAAATTAGGAGTGTCATTAGATTTTGCTTTTGTCTCCATCAATGGACAGTTCATTTAATTTTTCTAATGAGTCACCACAACGTTATGTAATTAAAAAAGTCTTAATTATTGCCACTTGGCAACTACAAAATATAAGTATTATTTCTTGTGCTAAGAGATATTGACGTAACATAGTCTGTTATAATCATCATTACTGCATGAAGCTATTGGAAATATATACCATATTGGAAAATGGCATATATTACAACTTCAGAAATGTCCTAACATCTATGAGTGATCGCCCCAAAATACATTTCTCTGTGTGAAATCGAAAGATCCTGCAAAATACTTACAGACCACGTTCCAAGAAGGTTAACCAGGAAGTTGCCACTGAAACGTGTTGAGAGCATCTGGGAAATGACGTACAGATTGGAGACCAGGGCAGACTGAAGGATGATGGGGATGTTGGATGTGTAGAACAGTTTGATGGGGTAGGTGTTGTATTGACCACGGTAGCGTGCGGACTTGATGGGCAGATCCACTCTGAAACCCTGGAATGAAATATGAAATGTTAATTTTATTACATAAAACCAAAAGAGACTTAAACAACACAAACATGCAATTATGTCTAGAACAGGGGTCTCAAACTCGCAGCCTGTGGGCCATTTGTGGCCTGTGGAATATTTTGCGGCCCCCACCTTGATGTGAAAGTTGTATTTATAATAATATTTTATAGATTTGTTCTCCACATTTTATGGTAAATCCTATGATTCCCAAAACCCTGATCCACTGCCTCCTTCTGGTTCAGTGTTGTATTACACAGAATCTATGGGAAACTGATTTTTTTATTACATTTTTTCACTGAAAGGTGACGGGGCCCTTTGGTGAAATGATAGCGTGGGTGGTGACCCTCAACTTTGAGTTCGAGACCCCTGATCTAGAAGGTGCTGACAACAGACCTGGAAGTATATGACCACCGCGAACACGAAGACGGTTGCGATGAGGTTCATGAGGTTGGGCAGGTTCTGGCGGTAGAAGGCTTCTCTCAGAGCTCGCACCTTGTCTGTGCGAGTGGCCAGCAGATGGAAGAGAGCGATGATGGCTCCTTCAAACTCAGTACCTGCAAACACAAGATAGGTGTTACAAAAAAAATGTAATTTTTACGTAATTCTTCTTAAGTATTGATTGATTGTGATTACCTCTGCCTGTGTTGACAGTGGTGGGGCTGAAGGCCTTCCACACAATGGTCTCACAGATGTTGGTTGCAATGAAGAGGGAGATACCAGAGCCCAGACCGTAGCCTTTTTGCAGAAGCTCATCCAGCAGCAAGACAATCAGACCAGCAACAAAGAGCTGCGAAGACAGAAAGAATGTTTATAGGAGACCTGCATTAAGAATTAGAATATGCTTGAAAATCACTTTATTTTTAATCACCTGAATGATGATAAGCAAGCAAATCCCAGCACCCATCTCAGAGGGGTCGCCATACATGCCGGTCATGACGTACACAATGGCCTGTCCAATGGTAATGATCATTCCAAACACTGCAAAAAGAAGCATGTGATTAATTACTGGTAACATCTTAATCCTTAGACAAAATAGATAATAAAAATCTTTGTGCTTTAGGAATTTAATGCCTACATTTCTGGGCTCCATTGAAGAGCGCTCTGTCTTTGGGGGTGTCGCCAACCTCAATGATCTTGGCACCAGCCAGCAGCTGCATGATGAGGCCTGAGGTGACAATGGGTGAGATACCCAACTCCATCAGAGTACCTGGAGGACAAAGTGTGAGAGTGGGTTAGGATGCAATCAGTTCTAATGAGATCCATTATCAGTCAGAGATATTACAACAAAAGCAGCTTCAATCAGAAGCATTCCAAGGTGTTCTACAACCAATGCCCTTTGACTTCTGATAACAAGGATTTTTTTCCCCTCTTTTTGTCAAAGGTTGGTTTGGGGGAAAAAAACAAGTTATATTCAAAAAAAAAAAATTAGAAACCTCTGTTTGAAGCCAGGATCACTCTCATCCAGTAGAAAGGATCTGCAGAGTCTGATGACATGATGCCAAACAGTGGAATCTGATTGGAGAACAAAAACAAATGATAAGTCAACAACTGATTATGTCTGATTAAGTTGGTTTAATCAAAGTCCGTCTCAAAAAGGTACCAACCTGGCAGCACACCAGGAAGATGAATAGCGTGATGGCAGTCCATAGTACTTTTTCTCTAAACTGAATCTGATAAAAACAAATAAAAAATAGAAAACGTAAATAACAAGAAATTCCCACTCATGACCAAACTTCTAGCTTTGTCTTTCTTTAACTACACTGTTAGATCTACTAAGTTACGCTACAACTTACTCTTACTTAAATAAAACATTTTAAAAGCAGCAATCACTTGACAAAAGGATGAGTCATCGTTCAACTGGTTGACATTTATGATGAGCAGTTTCTTTTTTATTCATGCAAACAATTTAACTAAACCCAGGATCCTATTGTGGGAATCTTGAGTTTGTTGAGTATATCTAATGTGCAAAACCCAAAGTGATCACAAATCAACTTTGAGGGACCAAAAAAAATACAAAATTAACAATGAAAATATCTGCACCTGTAGCTTTCTTTATAATTATTACAAAATATACAGAGTTAAAAGGAAACACACCAAATAAAACTTGCAATCAACATACCTTTCTTTCGGGTTTCTGAATTTCTGGCAAGACTGCACAGAAAGGTTTGATGACCTCCAAAAATTTAACTGCAAAAGTGAACATACAGGTAAATTAATATACAAAAGCAGTGAAAAGTAGCATTTCACAGTGACACGTGACATAAAAGTCAATCTTATTGGCATTTGTGTTCTATGGAGTTTGTAGTTTCCTTGTGTCAGATAAGCTTAGACGCTACGTCATCACTAACCAATAGCTAAATGTCTGCCAGTCGAACATAGGGAACCCGGACTGGAACGAGCAAAATAAATAAAACGGTGAAAATCTACCCAACATGTTGACTTGAAGGCGTCGTCAAGGTTTATCGTCAATAATCGGTCGCGCCACACACTGGTGAGACTGATCATCAGCTGTGCCAATCACAGACACTGACTTTGACATAAAAATTTGACCGAAAATTATCGCCAAATTCGCCGTGTTCACGTATAAAGTAACGAATAGTGGTGTTAGTACGGTGAATTTCACAATAAAGGCAAGGAAAAAATACATTTTATTCTGTCAATTCGCCGACTTTACTTAAATGTGTAGTTTTATCGCTAAGTGCCGTTAGCATGTTAGCTACCGTTCAATCACGAACCGTGTAAAACAAGGAAACACACAAAGGTGGGGAATCTCTGCTGCCGGTACAAATAAAATACAATTATAAGGCCATTCTAAGTCCAGAAACAAGGAAATCTACTCCAAAGACGTGGTAGTCCGTTCTTACCACCCAGGCAAAGCCAAGGTTAGCCGGCTAGCGTCTCTAAAACCGCTCGGTGTCCGTTATTTCTTCACAGGTTTAAACAACAGTTGGGTTATTTTGAATTATCTAAAAACCAAAGTGAACAAGAAGCAAAAGTGACACGTACTCCCCATGATGTCCTCAGTCCAAGTCCACGCGTGTTTCTGCTGGTAGTCGGTGCTCTGAGAGTGGACTCAGTGTGGCTCCATCCACAGCTACTCGACAAGGAAAGAGAGACTCGGCAGCAAAGACACGTCACCAGTGGAGCCGCTAATACACGTCACTTCTTCTCACACAAACACGTATACATTTTGTCTCAGGTTTGTCTTTCCTCGCCCACTCCTGTTGGACAGATCTCACTTAAAGCCCTTACAATTAAAATGAACATTATATACATGGTTTTCTTAAATCAAACAATCTCACTTTTGTATTTTTCATCATAAATTTAAATCATTTCATTCCATAACCATCCTTCACCGTTAGAAAGTCGCCATCAAGTCCAAAAAAGTTAGAATAAAGACACACGAAACGCATGTCTGGGCTTTTAAGACTTCGTTTTCGTCCAATAATTATTCCACGTTCACATACATTTGCTTATTATTTTAGAACTAATCGGAGGAAACGTTGCCAATCTAACATGTACTTAGACCTCCAGCTCTACAGAGGGCGCTCAATTTAAAAGTAAATGCAGTACATACTTCGGCAAATCCTCCACGTGACTCCTCCCACCGAGACTAGATTTTTTTTTTCTTTTTTTTTAAATCTTACTCTTAGACGTAGACTTAGACAGACTTTATTGATCCACATGAGAAATTGTTTTGGCACAGCAGCACATTGCATTAACGCAGACGATTAAGTATAATAAGAAAAAATAGAAATAATACATGAAGAATTAGATCTCTAGAACTTTAGAATTTCTCTAGATCTTTAGAATTAGGAATAAACCTCTTATTTTTTACGGTGCTTAATTTAACGTCTGTTTGACCAATTATCAAGAGTCACCAACAGGTTAAATACCCCGTTGTCTAAGAAGGGACAACATTCAGTTGACATTAGCGTTGGGGTTAGAATTAGTTTCACTAACTACCGCTAGAGGTCAGCGTTGCCGGAGTATTACTGTCAAGCCGCACTTTCAATACCTGAAAATACACTATGCTAGCCCTACATTACCTATTAAAGTGGGTTTTAACGAGTTATTCGCGTTTATTTCTGAATTATTCTTCATTTGAATAAATATTTGTCATAATAAATCTACTGGTAGATAGATAGATAGACAGACAGAGACCGTGCTTGAATAAACAGTGTGTCTGGTGTGGGTTTGTGCCCTTGGCCTGGCTCATTATTAAAATTAAATGTAAATGTAGTTTGACAGTGTGGATGGGACACAGCACGGATGCAGCCTCAGGGAAACTCCAGGGTCAGAGACAGACTCTGGGCAGACACACACACAGCATCAGTGCTGCTGTTATACACCAGTGAATGCAACCTGACCATGAATTTCTTTTCCTTATGTCTTTTAACTAACATTTACATTAGCCATAATGTGAGAGGCATAGAGAATTGATCACAATTGGAATCAAATTACATTTAAACCCAAAACAGTGCTTTTTATTATTATTTTACAAGTGGATATGATCAGATTTTTATGTTTTCATTATTATATATAAATAACTCCAGTGTGTAAGGTGTATTTTAATGTTTTTTTTTTAATTATTCACTAAAAAATGCTCTACTATTTTACGCGTTAACCCTTTCACACACCCTCACTTTCTCTGTCACCCTCTAAACACTTGCACTGTAGAGCAAGTAAACACAATACAGGATGGAATTATTGATTGTCTTGCTGAACAAGATTTTCTGGAAATAATTTCTATGTTGATCCAAGAACTATAACACATTAAAACCTTAAATATATTAGATCTCAGCTCAACCAATGACATCTTCAACGTGTACAGAATATTTGTGAATGTAGTTGTAAATGTGGCTTTGACTTAATGCTAGGGATGGCTACTGTTGCCATAGTGATTTTAACCCCTGTTACGCAACTGTTCCACTTGCAGTGGCGACCTTCATATAGCAGCAGGCATCTGCAGGAACGCTCATGGATATACATGTGCTCTACTGTGACCATGGTTGGACCAGGGTACAATACACAATCCATAAAGATGCTGCATATTATTTATTCTTTTATGAAGAACAAGTTATATTTTATCACATTAACAAAGGTGTTAAAATGTGGAAATGCGGAACATGGACATCTCTCTCACCTACTCTCTCAGACATTCTACCTTGATATGGACGTTGAATGAGGTGTGAGTCTGACTGTGGTTGTTTGTCTCTATATGTGGCGCTGTGGTTGACTGGTAATCTGCTCAGGGTGTACCCTGACCTCACCCAATCACTGCTGGGACTGCCTGCAGCCTCCCCCTTGGACACTGGCAGAAGGATTAGGCGGAAGAAGATGAGAGGACATTTATGAAGTAGATAAAGTCACAATATGCTTATGAATGTCTTTGTCTCTGCTGCAGCACTGGTTATAGTAAATAAACAAAGCTATTCCTATTGGAACGTCATACATATTCCTGATGCATATGTTGCGTATGTTCTTTCACATGTGATTCTCGCACAAGACCCAGTGACAGAATGGGATCTGTTTGATGCTTCAGAGCAGACCACTGACCCTGAGGCTGTTACGCAACACTGACTCCCCTCTACCCACCTCCTGCTGTTGTAACACGGAGCTGAAGGAGCTTATCTGCTCCATCCCAGCGTGCTCTCATCTATTCATACGTCTGTTCCTCCATTCATCTGCAAAAACATAGTAAAGACAAGTCAAATGCTGTGTGTGTGTGTCCTATACTGGAGGACGGAGTCAGTCTCTGCAGATGATCTTCAACAGACTAGGAGAAACAGCAACAGACAACGCTGTGTCCACCCCTTAACCCTGCCCTGACCCTGACCTAGACTTCTAAAGATTAAGTGTCTGCGTTCTATAGGCTTTTTCCATTCTGACCCTTCAGTGAGCTGTGCTGGAACAGGAGGAATTAATGGAAGAAGTCAACAACAACAACAAAAACAACATACTTTAGATTCTACTGTGTAAAACAAAGCTGAAAATGGAACACAGCATGGACATTTTTTTCCAGTTATTATTATTAAAGAGTAGAGCTAAAATTCATTAATTCATTCATCTACATCCAAGATGAATAAATGAATGAATGAATATACATATGTACCAGGTTGCAGTCTCCAAGACTGACACTCAAATCACACTGCACCATACAGTGAGCCCCCTGGAAGCCAGTTGGGTCGGAATGGTGCCAAGCCCCACCAGCTAAGCCACCATTTAAATTTGGTGGCAGTGGTGGCTTAGTGGTTAAAGAACTGAACTTGGTTCTGAAAGGGTTCCAGGTTGGAATCCACAAGTTACCACTGAGGTCCACTGAGCCTGGCACCGTCCCCACTCACTGCTCCCCAGGTATTCAAAGCTGCCTACTTCAACTTGACTTCACAAGTCATATTTTCAGCAAGTGTGCTGATGCATTGAAGTTATATATTTAAAAATAAACATATCAGCACTGTAGTTCAGCTGACGTTTATTCCCGTGATTCACCTGTGATGCAGGATAAAACTGGAGCTCATGTCGAGCCTTGGTTACTGCAGGAGACGTGAACTTCCTGATGTAATAATCTGTCCTGTTTCTATGACACTGGAAGCAAGGCAGAGCACTATCACACAGATGACAGATTTTGTCATGACACATATTATCATGTACAGGGCGACTGATTTTTATTCTATTAAACATGTTTAATATAGAAAACATATGCATATATATGTATATATATATATGAAAGTATATTTTTAAATGCATAGAAAAGTACATTTATAACTTAATAACCTGTATATAGACACATAAATCTCACGAGATGTTTTGACTGGCTCTAGTGCTGCCATGTAAAAAAAAGCTGTTTGTTGCTCAACCTTTACAGATTCGAGGTTAATTCATTGACCACAGCACAGATGTTGTTTTGTTGTCGCGGGAGGCGTAAAGATCACTGGGTTCCAGTAACTGTAGCTGCTCCTTTTGATGAACTGAATGTGAAAATAATTGCATCCCCCTCCACAACAAACAATTTCCTTCTAAAACCTCATTTTCCTCCAATCACACACCTGTCTGCGGACAGAGAGACCAGAAGACACAAACATTACCACAAGCCAGACTTTAATTTTCTCCTTCAATGGACTGTGAACACCCATACACACAGGACAGAGGTATCCCAACATGTCAAATAACAATATTCATTAATATCATTATTGTAACATTAATAACATGGAATGTAGTACTCTCCATCCAAATCACTCTTAAACTTTTAGTTTATCTTATGAAACAAATTGGATAAATAAATAACTATTTGATAGTAATCTCTCTCTTTCTCTTCTGATTCCCACACGTACTTCCTCTCAGTCAGAGACATGATGGACACGGTGACCGCCGTCAGTCGACTCAGTCCTGGAACGCATGCAGCCTTTTCTGATACTCCTGTATCAGTTTGAAGACACACGGACTCAAGGTCGCAGTTTGTGCGTTCGCGTTGCTTGGACTTTCTTTGGAATGGGAGACAATTCACACTAACCTAACTGTCTAACAGCCAAAGTGTGTTAGAAGACAGCGATGCCTTCGTCAACGGTCAGACGCAGGTCAGTTTTCTGGATGAGAGACAAACAAACATCAGGATATCTAGGAGAACCTATGTTTGAAACGGGAAAAAAGTCTTTGACTACGTCTCCATCGGAGGTGTAGACCGCTGCTCTTCCCTTCCGTCTACCACAGAGTGTGTGTTACTGTGTGTGTGTTATCTGTCAGTCCTTGCTGTGGTTCTCCAGCTCAGAGATGATGGTGATGAGGTTCTGGAGACCAAAGATGTAGCCGCTGTCCTGACCCTCATGGACCACACTGTCCTCTCCGTAATGTCTGCAGGTGGTGTGGGCAAAATCTATCATCCTCACGTCCACCATGGGGCTGCCGTGGTCAGCGGCGACACCTGAACTCCCGCTGCTGCCATCGCCGGACGGGCAGGAGCCACGTGGGAAACCAAGTGCACCTGCAACATCTCCTTCGTCGTCCTCTCCCGTCTCCAGCTCTGGTTCGGCCTCTTCTTCGTCTTCTCTCTCTTCTTCTTCCTCCTCGTCTTCCTCTCCAGAGAGGTTGTCCTCGGTACGTCGGCGAGTGTGTTTGCGGTGGGCGGCGCCGTCGTAGATGATGAGCAGGGAGCTGGAGTAGAAGCGATACGACTCGCAGGCTTCCAGGGCGTCCTTCATGTCTCTGAGCCGGTGTAGAACCGGAGAGAGGAGCTCGTGTCGCAAACGGCGCCCACTGTAGAAGAACTGGAACAGAGCTTCCTTGAAGTCGGGGAGAGTTAACTTGCGTCCGTAGTACTTGTTCATGAACATCAGCTGACCTGTGTCAGACTGGTAAACCTGAAAAACAAGGATGTGTTAGAAATGGTACCTGCTTTGTTCCTGCTGAGGTTTTGTGCTGTTCTGCAAAACAAAACATTTCACTATTCACACTTTTTACAATATCACTAAGTCATCAAAGTTATTTTCATTAATTTCACATTAATAATTATGTTTAGTTATTTAAAAACCTTTCCATGGCTTTGAATGCAGTAAAGTTTGTTATTTTGCAATCGTAACTTCAAAGTTGCAGCCTCATCTACCGTTTACTAAACAGCTCAACAAATAATATAAAAGTAAAAGTCAATAGATAATTAATCCTAGTTTAATATTGACTCCAAAGTAGTAGAACAGTAACTATCTCAGTACAGTAACAAATAAAAAACAGATAAAGGTAAAAATAAATATTTTATCCTGGTTCTAAATCAGGATTATACCAATTCATACACTTGAAATGATAATTTATCTATTTTTTATAGAAAAAAATCCTTATAATTGACTTTAATTCACAAAAAGCTGCTATATTTATAATGTACATTTTTGTAAAAAAAATTGATACTAAAATATTTCCCTTTTTTTAAAAAACACCTTGCTTTAAACAGCAGGCTGCAGACCCACCTGCATTCCACACAGACGAACTCCCATTGAGGCCGACGTGCTCTGCTGGCACTTCTGTATTTGCATGGCCTTCTTCTCCTCCGTGGCATCGTCTCCGTGCTGTCGAGTGCCCATTTTTAGGTCCAACACACACGGCACAGTGTGCTGCCACGTCAGGTTTTCCAACAATATGAACTCTGCAAAGCTGTGTTAGGGAAAAGATAAATGTCCTAAACCCGTGTTCCCCAACCTTTTTTGCGCCACAGACCGGTTAAATGTCTAGTACTATTTTCATGGACTGGTCGATTAATTGTAGCAGATAAATATCCCTTATTAAAATTAAATTTCTGGTGTTCTGAAATATTTT
The DNA here is from genome assembly GCA_016785265.1 of Paraplagusia blochii. NCBI lineage: Eukaryota > Metazoa > Chordata > Actinopteri > Pleuronectiformes > Cynoglossidae > Paraplagusia > Paraplagusia blochii. Next base: position 33,632 of record JAFBJS010057852.1, read on the forward strand.
CCTACCTATAAAATCTTCCTACCCAAATTAACTGTGCATGGGCACAACAAGGATTTCTCAAGTGCACACAGCCTATAATTTTTATTACTTACTTAAAAGACTAACCACAAAGTCTGAGTCAACGGTTGTTTCTAACAAAGAAGAACTCGCAAAAGACATCTGGCTTTATTAAACATTTTTTTGGCATCGCATATTTAGAGAAAACTTCCCGTGGATGTTAGGAGCCAAGGATCAGCATCAGTACCCCCGAAGAAAGCACTTAATGCCAGGTACTTTCGCAAACTTTTGTAGGGAGACATCTGGGATTACACAAATAATCAGCTCTTACTGGGAAATGAGGTGATTACGTCGCCCTTGCGGCCATCAGCCCTTTATTCTACCTACATCTGGAGCCATTATTGACACCATCACCCATCAGTGATCGTCAGACACCTCTTGTGTTTTCAGGCAAAACAGAACAACCAGGTAAAAATCTGAATATTTTATATACAGTGGTTTTTTTTTCAGCGTCATTTGAACAATTAGGGTCAAATGAAGTCAAAACCGCTGACTTCACCATGAGGTGCTTGAGTGTAGAGCAGTTGAAGGTGTGCAGCACCTGTCTCTTATACACATCTAGATGTGTATAAGAGACAGATCCATACCCATATCAACAAAAGAACTGACCAATAGAATGGCTAGGATTCCATCATCAATAATGAAACTATATGTGATTAGGAAATATTTTCTCAGGAAAAAATATTTCTTTACGCCCGGAACCAATCACCCACGGACTGGTACTGGTCCCCGGCCCAGTGGTTGGGGACCAATGTCCTAAACGACAATGACTTCTTTCCAACATCTTGCAGCTTTTTAACCTTTAAGTTTGTTTTATTATTTTTTTCCTATAGATAAATTCATTTCAAGGATCTTTCTTCTGTATTGAACACTGAAAGGTGATGTGGCTGTATGGGTGTGATAGTGTGGGTGGTGGCCCTCAACATATTTGAGTTTGAGACCCCTGGCCTACAGGGAACTAACTGATACATTAAAATTAAGGAAAGCTTTTCTAAACTATACTTAATACTTAAACAGTCCCCAAAAAAAAGAACCTGCAGCATTTAATGCTTATGGAAAGGATACTGTACTGGTTGCGATGCTTGGCGTTTTCCTTCATTCTCTGCAGGTGCTGCTGGTGACACTTGAGACTCCACGGGTTGTGCGCGAGCTGCGGGACGGCGTTGCTGTGACTCAGCTCCAGTCTGTGGTACAGCACCTCGGCCTGCTGCAGTAACTCCACTTCCACGTCGTCCTGCAGCTGGTAAACACTGAAGCAGGGACAGGGACAGAGGTTGTGATGTAACAAAAGTTTTACTAAACACATTATCAATCATCCTGACCGCGGAAAGCGTTCGCCCTTCAAACCACAAACGTAGGATTGTTTATGATGACTACCACGCCGGCTCATAACAATCACCTTGGTAGCAGTTATTGTTGTGGATCATGTGAGAGATTAGTCTTGATAAGAGTGGTTTCAATTTGGATTAAAAACAGAGGCTCTGACTTAACGCTACCCACTCATTTAAACGTCGCCCACATCCTTTATTTTGTCAGCAAACGTTGTTGTTGTTTTAATTGTTGTCAAACCCAGATGCTGACTCAGATCATTTACTGTATGGGTTTGGAGTGGACGTACAGGAACAGATATGTGCTGTGCTGCAGTGGGCAAGAAGAAATATATATCTATATATAAATATATATTACCAAAAAAATAGTTTTTCTGATGTGAAGATGTGAACTGCTTCCAGAGGTAACCAGACATAAAAAAAAAAAAAAAAATCTTCAGCCCACCTCTTGTCCTTGTCTTTACGCGCGTGTCGACTTCGCCCGTCTTTTCCATAAAGTTCACTTTCCACCAGCAGCGACGATGCCACCATCTTGCTCCACTTCAGCACTTTGCTCTTGGACTCACAGTCCACCAAAGAGTCCTTGTTCTCCATGTCTACGGACATGTCACTGTGCAGAGGGTAGGCAATAAGGCAGAGATTCCCTTCTTCGTCCTCCTCAAAGCTCACAGACACCACACCTGGGACACAGACAGAAGCACAACCATGTTTGTAAAACCTTCTCTATGAAAAAAATATTTAAAGATCTACATCCATTAGCGACTTTCTTGTCCCTACAATAAATGAAAAGATAAAACAAAAATATATGCTGGAAAAACAAAGGGAAAAAACATTTGAGTATTTCTGTGAAACATTTTCACTCCTGGCCTTTAAAAAAATACATTTTTTTTCTAATTTCTGAAAATGTACCAACTTCTCAAAAAAAAATCATAACAAAACTCTTAAGAACAATACATTTGATTATAACCCATTCAATTTTCACTGTTATCTACTGCAGAGACCCACTTTTTCCTCTGGTCATTAAGTCGCGACCCACTCTCATAGAATTCAAACCAAGCAAATTATTATTTTAACATACTCATGTTATTCAGCAGAGTGTGCCTTTCAAAATAAGAGGTTTTCTAAAATAAAACACATGCTCCACGGCAGATTCACATTATTTAGCTGATTTCTGACCAGCTGTTCGCGTTCCCATTAAGAACGGGTCCGCGACACACTTTTGGGCCGGCACCCACCAGTTGAGAACCACTGCTCTCATGTATAAAAAAGAGCAAATCCTTTCATAAGAATTGAGTTTTATTTATTTGATCAATAAAAAAAACTCTTGTATAACATTTAAAGATCAGAGACTTTGGATCAATCTTTGAGTCTCATATGAACTCATCCAGTTTTTATATCTGATTTTAAAAAGTTAAAGAAGTTAAGAAATATTATAGTTTCATAGATAGAACAGGGTTATCGTAAATCTTTACTATTTATGGCTTGAATTTTACTTTAACATCAACTTTTGTTAGTTAATACTTTGCTTCCCTGTGACAAAAAATATTTTATATATAACAGTTTTTTGTGAGGCTCGGTAACAACAACTCTTTCCACAATTTTGACCTTCTTTCGTAGAACTCCTACTCTTCTGAATGCATGGATATCACAGCATATCTCTAAACCACATTCCTGTCACCAAAAGGAACAGAGATTCAACAATATTCTGGACCAGAAGCTGAGATTTTAGAACCCAAACATCAACAGCAGGTTTGATCTCACATTTGCTCCACCTGTTTATATCATAACAACCTCAACCGCACCCTGGCCTCCACGTGGAGTTGGAGAAGCTGGTAAAAATCTGGGGTGGCAGGTTTCTGAATAAAAAAGGTTTTTGGAGCTCGTATGCAAGGAAGAAACCGGTACGAAAACGAAACCCGTTCACACGCGGTTGGGGACGGCAGAGAAAACAACGCATCACAAACTGTCAGATAATAATTTCAAGACAGGAAAAATTATTTGTCTCCTCTTTTGGAAGTTTTAGATTCACTTGACTTGTTTAAAGTCCTGAGTCAATCTGTTATTGGAAACAGTCAAAACAGCATTGTCTTTTCTGTGTCCTTCTTAAAACATGTTGCTGAATTATCTAAGAATGACTTAGGAGTGTGAGGATTTCTTAAGACGGAAGAATAAGTTGGCCTCTGTAGTGAAAGATTTATGGATATTACATTTTTTCATTACATTCCCTAAATTGAAGGCGACACATGGTGACAACACTTGTACAGTGATTGTCCAGAAACAATAAAAAAAAGGGAAATACATTCCTTTTGTTTTTTGGTACAAATAGCATGTTCCTACACTTAGCCCTGCTGTGGGAAGTAACATAATTTCACACACCCTATTTCGACAGTTAAAGAAATTAAAAAACAATCTTTCTTCGACCATCACTCCTACTGGCAACTAGAAATATTTTTTTTTCACCAGTTAATCTGTTTTTTTTGAAAAAAATATCTATTAAACTGTACTTTAAAGAACTCCATCATACTTGCGGTGGGTGTAATGAAAGGTTACATAATAAACCAGTCCTACTGTTAGTTGTTCTTACACCATCTAATTAAGAAATATTTGAGAAAGGGTGGAGTGCTCGTAATGAAGTGTAGCAAATGCCCCTCAGTCCTTTTCTGGGGGGAAAAAAAAATCCTTAAATGTTCATTTGTTACATGTCAATCATGTGTCATCTTTGACTTGTCTTGTCTTGGACTTTCATTGTTGTCCTGGTGATTGGTTTTGAAACCTGCAACTGACACCAACTACTTCACAGCCCCCGGGGGCATCCCAATGGAATGCAAAGAAGCAACAAAGTAAATATATCAGACAGGGGACGAGTTTGGTTTTTTTTTTTACCTCTGTACTGAGGGGTGAACTTCCTCATCGCAGCAGGTAGACTCTTGTAGAACTGGTGCTCTCGGGGGATGAGGGGCTTGCAGATGGTCTGTTCGCTGAAGCGCAGGACGCAGGAGTGCCCCCCCACCTGGTGCACAAAGGGCTCAAGCATCACCCCTTTCTCCATGTAGCACTGCTGCTGCTGCAGTTTGTTCTGCTGCTTCTGCTTCTCCTCCGCTTTCATGGCCTCCTGGGCCTGAGCCTCCACAGCCGGACTCATCCTCCTCTGGCCCCGTCCACAGTAGCCCGGGCATTAGCCTCCTCAGGCACGCACACACAATGCGGTGGGGGCCCGATTTGACAGGGATGTGCAACACCCCCCCTCTCTGGCTCACTGCAGGTCCACAGAACACTGGTTGTGGTCACCTCGCAATGACAGGAAATAGTGGTGTTCACCAGCTCACTGCTGTGATGGGGATGAGCCTCTTCACTCCTCTCAGGGATTCTGCTCTTGTCAACAAAGAGGAAAAGACAGAGATTGAGAGAAATTTACACTTCTTCGCGACCAGACATCTCCTCTGCCAATTGATGCAGCCAAATGGAAACATGAGCTGCGGTGTATCCTTCAGCCGTTGGACGAGGACCAGCGCGGCAGCGGCGGATGAAGTAAACACCCGCGCTTCATACTCAACCCTCAGCTGCAGACTGAATACTCCCCAACAGCTGAGAGCTGAGATATAACTAGGAAGCTCTCACACAAGCCTGGCAAAGGACCGCCTCCCCGTACAAGCAGACGACCAATCAGGGCCCGCGGACAGGTTGTTGGGTGGTAACCCCTCAGGAGAAAAGAGCAAGCAAACAAAGACACGGGTGGGAGGAGTGAGTGAGTCTGGGGGAAGGGAGGGAAAGGAAAGAAGAATCAAAACAAGGAGGGAGAATGACGCTGAAGTCAGCTGTTTTTCTGTCTGTGCGTGAACAGCCGGGCAGACGGACCTGACAGTGAACCAAACAAGACGGACAGACAACTTCATCTCAATAAGAAAGTGAATCTATTAACGATCAATTAAAGCAGGCAAATTGTGTTTATTTTGTTTAATTTCTATCCATATAATTTATCACAATGTCAGAAAAAAATTGATAAAAGAAATAATATCCCTCAATTTTAAATCAAACAAAAAGTGAACATCCCACGAACAACACCAACAGATAATTTAGACCACAGGTGTCAAACTCAGGCCCGGGGGCCACATCTGGCCCGCAGTGTAGTCATATCTGGCCCCCGAGATAAAATAATTAATAATAATGCATGCTTTTTGTTATAACACATACATTTTGTTCTGCAAAGAAAGATTTATATTAAAAAATGATCTGGAAAAATTGCGAAGAGACGGAATAAGAAACAAATCCCACTGATGAGTGAATTATTTCTAATGTAGTTTGTCATGCGTTGGTAGCATCAAGCTTTGGCTGTTCCAGATTTAATGTTTACATATGAAAAAAAAACAATATTCAATATCTGGAGAGAAGGGAAAACATGCATGTTTATAGTATATTCTGGCCTTTGTTGAAATTGAATTTGACACCACTGATTTAGACCAATCATAAACCTCCACGCCACCAGCCTGTCCTAACAATCTATATGGTATTTCAGCTGCAAATGGTCCCTACATGCAACAAACACATATATGAAGAATTCCCGGGTGTGTCTTCTAACCAGGTTGCGTAAAATGGCAAAAAAAAAAAAAAAAGAAAGGGAAACAAAGAGATGTTGCTGGTCCAAAACCACCACAACATGTCTTGTAAATCTGCTGACTTCTAGTCATGGTCGTGGCTGTTATAACCTTGGCTTGGCTTGAAAACAGAGTCTCGATCTAACAGGATTTGGGCCAGAGAACATCATTCTTAAATTATGGCACAAAATAGGCCAAACAGCATAGTTGCCCAAGTCAAACACGCAGTGTTGAAGCTATGGAGATAACAGGATTTGTCCAAAAAAATGATCTATGATGCCATTAGGGCCATTATGATGCACAAAGTCAAAGTTTGAGTTCTTAAAATACAGGCAGAATGATTTGTTTTTCTGCTTTTCTGCTTTTTACCAGAAATAACTAAGGCAAAACAACTACTCAAGCGTATCCTGATTTGAAACAGTAGTGAAAAACATAAACAAGGCTGAGCGTATCAAATAGTCAACCAGGGCTTTGTACGGATGAGTGTACATGTACATACTGAATGGTTACTTGGCTGGTTGTGCATGGGGGAGTCAGAATTCCCAGAGTTAATCTCTCTAATCCCGTTTGTACATGGGAATAAAATAGGGCAGGACACACTGGTAGAAAATAGCAGCGGATTCACGGGAATACAGGGAACACCTCTTCAAATGCTGTTGTTTTTCAACATTGTATATTTTACACAAAATTTCATTTCTAAGTTGGTTTACAAATCCTTCCAATGTGAATTGCTACATAATTTGCTGGAAAAAAAACCTTCTTGCACCATTTTGAAAGATAATAATGATGAAAAATAATTCAAAATATGTACAATAGCTACGATCAAAATGTAAGTATCAACTCTTTCACAACATTTGCTGAGGAAAATGCTGCAACGTCTTCTACAAAGGACAAATGACCTTAAACTGAGGATGTTGGCTGTGCAGCAGGGATAGCAGAGTGTTTCTAAGTTGTAGAGCATTAAGGTGTTTAGGCTACATTAATGCAGCTCACCAATGTTTTATCTGCATTAGGAAAGATGTTCTTGGAAAGGAGGAACTCCTTATTAAGACAGATTAGACTTGATTAGACCAGATTAGACCAGAATGTATTGACTTTCTATTAAAAAAACCCAAATATAATTCTCTCAAAAAAAAAACCTGAAAGAACCTAAAGTGAGACAGATCTCAGAGACCAGAGACTGTTATCTGAGTGAGATTTTTTGAGACTCGATTGAACCAGACTACTTCGCACGTCTGCCAAATGTTACGTGAAAGAAAACATCATGCTCCTCAGAGCGCAGTAGGAGAATAAGGAAAAGGTGCAGACAGACAAAAAGAGGAAAAATGCTCAAATGTAGTTCTGAGTTCAATTTCAATGCAACAAAACAACAATAAATATATAATAAAGTACTCAATATATACACTAACGTTCACTTAATCAATGTATTTGGCAGAGACACTGTGGAAAAAGGGATTACTCTACCTGTGAGGTGCTTTGCGGAGTCACTTTCCAGACTGATCAACTCACATCACATCACACTTAGATAAACCCACTAACCAAATCCTCACAGGTCACCAAACATCTATAAGCTGCCACTAAAAATACCACAGGCGGTTGGAAATTCAGACTGTGGTATGACTATTAATAAACACTGGTCAGCTCTGAGCCAAAGTTAAAAGACAAAAAAAAACAAAACACTGGCATCGTTTAGAAAGGAAACAATTCTCCAGCTGCCACCGGTTCCACATATGGAACTTTCTTTAAAGTCATATATGTCCAGACACATGTCAGTGTGTGGTGACAGACAATGTCTGTAGCCACAATGGTACTAGAGGGTTGATCTGGTGTGTCTCCCGTGAGCCGGTGTGTGTCTGTAATGCACTGCCCTCCAGACAGGATTAGGAACAATGCAGACAACGCATTCAAATAAGGGCATTCAGCTGGGTCTATGGAAGACATGGGCAAACTTTTGGACTCACGGGCCACAATTGGTCCTAAATTAGGCACAGGTGGGTCGAGTTGTCAGAAAGATGAAGCGTACGTTTGTCTAAATGGCATGTAAAATTCATGTATAACAACTGAAATGCTAAATTTCTAATATTCTTTATGACCATCTACTGGGGAAACATATGCATTGCAGGGAAAAGCCAGAAGTGTTTTGATAATAAAAATAAATTATTTCATTTGGACAAGATGGCGGGCCGCATCGAAAAGCTCAACGGGCCGCACCTGGCCCCCAGGCCTTAGTTTGCCCGTGCCTGGTCTATGGAGTGACCATTTATGGTAGGCCATAGTCACTCCTTCTTGTTTACATATCCACAACATCAAAATAGATCAGTAGACAAAACAGCTTAGTTTATAATCAATTATCGTATAAAATATGACACATGATGCATTTTTAGGGGTTAAAGGGAGGGGCAAAGGACAGATTATTGATATCAGAGGTGAGACAAGGATGGACAGGATCAGGATGAGGTGATTAGAGGGACAACACAGACATCAAGGTTTGGAGAAAAAAGCTGGAAAAAGCTGGAAAGCAGATCCAGATGGTTTGGACATGTTCAGAAGTGGGACAGTGGATACATTGGTAGGAGAAGGATCCTAGAGACGGAGCTACCAAGTAGGAGACAAAGAGGAGATTGATGGACGCAGTGAAGGGACGACATGGAGGTGGTTGGAGTTAGAGACATAAAGAACAGGTTGAGATGGAAATTGGTGACTTGCTGTGGCACAACTGAAAATAGGACACAGTGAAAGGGAAGTAAAAAAAGAAGAAGACCATAGATCTACACCAAATTGTTCTGAACAGAAACTAAACTATGCCAAACAGACAAAGGAAGACGACCTGGAAATTGGAGGGAAATAAGAACACGGTGACAAGGCATAAGTGGATCAGAAAAGTGGGTGAAGAAAGATGATCATCAGGGTTTCGACCTAATTATCTCACAAATGAGAATCACATCACATCACCAAAAATAAACCTGCCCTGAATAAACCTGTCTTTTGTGTCGCCACTGAATGGAGACGTGTGGAGTTTTTAATCAGATGCATGTGCTTATGTGTGATGATGATGATGGACTGAAAGCTTTCACTGATGCGAAACGTTCAAGGCTGCACACTGAAATTTGTAAAGCCTGTTTTGAAGTACTTTTACCATCGATTTGGCTTGGAGTGAATATATTTTCAAGGACATTTAAGGACTAATCAAGGTGATATTATAGGCAACAATGGGGTGTTATGTCACTTCAATTTTTTCATCAAATTATTATGAAAAACACTTACGTAAAGCAAACACAAGAACAGGAACAAGGAGAGAGCCTGAGGGAAGGTAGTGATTAAAACTCAAAATGACCTAATTAGCTAACACTGAACTCAAAACCCTTCCAGGTTCAGTTCATTCAAAATAGCTGCAACCGAGAATTCACTACTTCACTTTTTATCTTCAAATAACGTGTGGGGCTTTTGCTCTTCTCCTGCGTTATTTTAAGGACATCTGGGTTGTGGACGGCCGTCCAGTAGAGTCCAAGTAGACTGTGAGTCAGAGAATTACTGGTACACTAATCAGACCATAAGCCCGGTGACACTTAAAGGAAACAGGAACATTGACGTCAAATGCTCCTCGGATGTAGGCTCCGGCTTACACACTTGGACTGTCCGTCCTGTCCAGGCACAGAGGTTCTGTTCAGAAGACAGAGGCCAGCGGTCCAGTGACACAGTGCAGCTCTGGTGGAGTTAAGAAGTACATACAACCTCTGAAAGCAACTTTGATATCTATGTTAAAGTAGAAGTTTTTGGTCCCAAACCTCTGGGCCGTGGTCTGAACCGTAGGTCAATTTGTTACAAATAGTCACCCGACTATTTGAGACAGAATTAGGGATGTGAACTTTCGCCAATGTCCGATATTGTCCAAAAACGTAATTTTCTAGCACCACTATCAACCAATACCGGTACGTGTCGTCACTTTTCTCCCAAAGTGAGGTAAATGTCCCAGAAGCTTTAGTGTGACTCTAGCAAATTTAGCAAAAACCAAACATTTTGTTATTGTATTTTTTTGTAATTGAAGGAAAAAACTATTTAAATCCTACCAATATCAGGTAAATATAATAATGTTAAAGGACATCTTTAGACAGAATTACGGACAAATGTTCTGCATGGAATGAGAAGCGCAATTTAATTAGGGCGCTGCTAACAAAGATGCTTAGACAGTGGCTTAATGTCAGATCATTTTGCTTAATTGTCTTTATAATAACAATCCGTTAAAAAAAATGTATCCAGTCTGTGTGAAGTTTCAATATTCGTGTCACAGAAGACTCACATTGAGGTGCAGTGTGATTTGGGTGCCAGTTTTGGAGTCTGCCGTCCAATAACAGATAAGCGAATGAAGATTAATTCATTTATTAGTTAGTGTTTTATGCAGTGGTAACTAGAGTGTCAATAACTATCCGGTGGTGATGACACCCTGCAGCTAAGACGGTTTTACAAAACTGAGACAGAAGCCAACCACCCCTGTGTGTGTGTGTCTGTGTGTGTGTGTGTGTGAGCATATATTTATATCAACATTTACATCCTGAACATTTGTTCGCTTGCCAAGTGTGTTGCCTGTGTGTGTTGCCTCTTACACCCCCCCCCCACGTGAGGTGTGAACGGCGTCCGACCAAAATAAACACGGACACCTCTGTCGCCAAAAATAATAACAATTACACACTTAAACACAAGCTAATAAAAGCTGTTCGCATGTGACCAAAACACTGACATAAAGATAGAGGCATGCTTTTAGTCCAGCAACAGGGGTGAGCCCGAATAAGCTGGACAGTGATTGAGTTATTGGACGTGTCTTTGTGCTTCAATCGAGAGACCAAAAGACTGAAAAAACATAACGGTAATTTAGGATTGGTAGGACAAATATTTTCTTTTCAGCTTGTTTAATGCAAAAGGCCTTTAAGATGTTTATATACTTCATTGGTAATGGAATTTGTCTGCATAGAAAGAGTTACTTTATGGTCTTCGGAATGCTTAGAAAATAGAAATGAGAAGGTAATGCCACAGTGAATCAACATTTTCCATTTCTCCTTGTCTGCTGTACTTTTTTCTCTGACTTCTCTGACTTCCTCCATGTCCTCCCTCACTGCATCCATCAATCTCCTCTTGGTCTCCTACCTGGTAGCTCCATCTCTAGGATCATTCTTCTACCAATGTATCCACTGTCCCTCCTCTGAACATGTCCAAACCATCTCAAACTGTCTTCTGTCTTTTTCTCCAAACCTTCCTGATGGATGGATGGATGGATGGATGGATGGATAGATGGATAGATGGATAGATGGATAGATGGATAGATAGATAGATAGATAGATAGATAGTCTTCACTGCTCTGAACAGTTGATTCTATGGATCTAAACTCCTGCACCTTCTCCACTTCTGCTCTTCAACACAGTTTTCCCTTCCATTTACCACATGTACTCTGTCTCAGAAATATAAAATCCCTATAGACAAAAAAATTACATCAATAATATTCTTTACCCGAGACTCATTCTTTACGTGTCCCGCCAACAGACTCAACAATCTTCTCCTGCAACTAAATATTGCACGCTGCAAAACATAATCCTGTAATATAAGGCAGCGAGACAGGGTACAGTTTCAGCACTTTGGTGTATACACACTCAGACACACACACTAGAAAGCAAACCTGAACCATAAGTCTGAGTGAAGTTGATACTAATTTTCCCAAGTGCTGGTGCCTTACAGTGTAATGTTGCATTTGTATTTCAGTGATCCACCTCAGTTACAGGCTTATTGGTAAAACAGTGTGTGCCGCGGTGGTGTGGGTGAAGATGTAGGATGGTTCTACTCTAAGGTGTGGGCTGCACTGGCAGTGGCAGAGTGCGTTTGTTTCTGTGTGCCAACAGCAGCGGTACATGTGAAGAGTAGGGCACATGTCATCAGTACGTAGCCCAGATGCTAGAAAAAAATCTTTCATATAATTCCAATCTGGGTTTGAGAGTGGATAACAACTGTTTATTCTTGCCTCAACATTCAATCCTTAGTGACAAACAGTTTTCCTTCCGAACAACAATCAGCCATAATTCACACGACAATCAGCCCAGTCCAGCTGATTCTTTAAAAAAGGGGAAATTACTTCCTCGACAAAAGGAGAAGGAAGACGCATTTTTCTCTTTGTGATGTCCTTTTTCTGCATACATGTTCACTTTACAGTTGCAGAATTCAGATTCAAAGTAGCAGGAGTTATCAACGTGTAAAGAACATTTAACCTCAAAAATGGCAAAATTGTAATATCTGGTAACCTACCTTTCCTCTCTAGGACTATTATTATATTCAACAATTAGTATATGTTACATCAATGCAGTATCTGTGTTTATAAGGCAATCTGATTGACCGTGAGGTTGCCCGTTGTTGATGTGGAGGTAAAATCATTTTGGGTTTTAATATAAAACCAGTCCAGATCTCAGCATGCCCAGCTGGCCTTCATAATCTCATTTTTGAAAAACAACCAGGTGTTAGTGTGGATCTGTCCTGACACCTTCATTGGACCTCACGCATTAAACTGATCTTGCACAACACATTGATGGTGATCTGGCCAAGTAATACCACACCTGACACCGAGTCTAGGAAAGGTGATATGGTAGAGAATGACCTACATAAAGGAGTTGAAGAAGACTGTTGACAGAAATAAAGTGAACCGGGCAGTAGAGATGGTCGAGGACAAACTTTGGACAACTTGGTCTAACTTGTGAACAGATGACAACAGCGTTCAACACACAGAGATGTCAACGTCTGCCGTTGAGCAAAAGGTCATTGAGATTAAAAAAGCAACGCCAAAACAAAACTAAAGGCTTAAACTAGAAGCTGATGCATCTGTAGGCCAGACCTATCAACTCACTTTCATGGACCAGTCGATAAATTATGGCAGATAAATATCTAAAAAAATAAAAATCTTCCTGCCCAAATTAACTGTGCATGGGCACAACAAGGATTTCTCAGGTGCACACACACCTATAACTTTCTGCTACCAGACTGGTATAAAAAGTTAGAATGTTGTATCAATGACTCTGCGTCATTTTGAGTTTATTGTTGTTGTCTTCACTGAGAAAATATTCCCTAATCAAATATAGTTGCATTATTAATATTGGAATCCGAACAAATCTATTATTAAGTTATTTAGTTGATATGGGTATAGATCAAGTGGAAGTAATAGCCCGAAGGGGCCAAAAGGAAACATTATTTCTCTTTGGCCCGGCACCAATTCACCCATGGACCGGTACTGGTCCCCGGCCCAGAAGTTAGTTTTTCACTCCACAGAACAAAATCCCCAATTTCTGTCTCAAAACTAAAACTGTGTTTGACAGTGCATGTTACTGTTAGTGTGTAGCATTATAAAGGTATTTTGGCAGTTGGCAGTGCTCGGAAACAAAATATATTCATGACATGTTAGCATGCACTAGCGTAGAGTATATTAGCTATATGCTAGCACATATATTCAGCCTCATTTTTCATTATTTTTGTTTTTTTTTTGCAAGAATTTTCATTGCCATACAGACCAAGCGATGCAAAAAATGTTTGGCATCAAATGAAACATAACGGTCCAACAAACAACCTCCAATCGGCCTGTTTCATTAGACTTGCTTAGGAAAGAGTCCTTTGACTTCCCTGTTATGTGAGCTTCTCTGCTGACTTTCCAACTTCCCTGGTGGTCTAGTGGTTAGGATTCGGCGCTCTCACCGCCGCGGCCCGGGTTCGATTCCCGGTCAGGGAACAACACTTTTCTTTTTTTTTTTTACCCAATTTCCCAAAAGGATATTTACATGATTTTCTATGGACTTAATGACGTTTTACCTTACTATCAGTTTTTACACACCCAGTACATCTTTTCGTTTATTGCTAATTATAGCAGTGTTGTCATCCTCCAAAACCAGTTGCCCTGAGAAGAGACGGTTAGCCTAATTGAATAATTTTTAAAATCTATGCTAATCATTATCATCAAGAATTGTACGGTGTAGAAAGTAATAATGGTGCATTTGCTAGTCACGTTTTAGACCAATAACAATCATAACAATAATATCATGCTATTACGTGAGATGATAATTTATCCGATGCGATATGAACAGACAGCCCTAGTTGTACAAATATGGACACATGAAATGAGATAGATGCCAGGCACTGGAACACAACAATGGATTCTAAATGATCTAGAACTAACGTAAACACCAGGAGTCAACTGACAATGAGAACAGAGTTTAAATATAAACCCTGTAATCCCTCAACCAAAAGCCACTTAAAGAGAGTGTGGCTCAATGGAGGGACGTGAATTGACAGGATCTAAGACTAGGAAGAATGTTGCTGGCAAACACCCAGGATTGTGCCAGGACCACATGGGGCAGGACGGCCCACTTAACAAGTTGGAATGAATTCAACCCTTGTGTCCCCTCAATGTCAAATACCATCACACTCTGTATCCATTTTTCCTCTGGCATCTCTAATGCAATTGGTGCCAAGGTTGATACTTACCTTTTTTTGTAAACATTGGTTCACAGCAACAAAAGTATTAACTGTATACAATATACTATATATTATTGTCTCATGAAGTCCTGTCATATTTTCCGGGGCCAATAAAGTCTCCAACTCTCAGTCATGAAAGAGACAGATAGCCACATGGACACCCTCGGCTATCTGGGAGAGTAACTGAATTATTCAGGAAGGTCAAAGAAGTGCAGCTGGCAGAAGGCTGAGGCCATGCTTTGATACCAGCTCCTCAGATGTGGCTTTGGCAACGAGTAACTTTCACTCCATGCACGTGCCATGCTCGTCTTTGACTTAGTGCAGGTCAAAATCAAATGCATTTTCTTTCTCTTGGCCTATTTCTCAGGTATCAAGAAAAAAAACTCCATTTCATTCCATCATCCATTTTCATCAGCTTATCCGTTACTGGATCACGGGGGCAGCAGTCTCCTCAACTCACATTGCCCATCACCCAAATCACATTGCCCAAGTCCGGACGCCAACTAGAAGTCAACTGCCCTAACAGGGCTTGTCCAGGAAGTGAACCCTGGAGTTTCACACCAAAGAGGCAATGTCTCTGGGCTGAGGTGAAGGCCTTCATTCCATCCATTAAAGTCTACCCAAAATGTAATTACTTTAGTAATAAATGTTATACTGTATACCTTTAATCTTCCTACCTACACATAAAAAAACAGTTTAGAACAGGTGTCTCAAACTGAAGATGAAGACCACTGTCCCCACTGTCATTTCACCAAAGGACCATATCAACCAATGTTCCATCTAAAGCTCTGGTATTTTATAAAAGTCAGCGTCCACCACCACATATTGTGTGTAATACAATACTGCAGATGAGTTAAAACCAAAACAAAAGTGAACCCCCGAGGAGTCCGTGGACCGGAGTTTTGAAAACTATAAAGCACACAATGCAATACAGTGCAATACATTTACTGTTACTGAAGCTCAGATCATTACAGGAAATTTATTGAACATCATCAACATGTTATCAAGCAGTCACTCAACACTAGTTTTTGTGACTGAGAAAACTGGATGAAAGTGAATAATGCCACAAAGGAAAGTCTCAGTCACAGTGCATCCAACATGACCATTTTTGACATTGTCGATTTGCATTGAAACACCACCATAGATTTTATGGACCAAGCTAACATTAAACCTTCCCATCAAGGTCAAGATAGGGGCCACAAGATATTATTCCACAGGCCGCAAGTTTAAGACCGCTGGTTTAGAACAAACATGAGCAAATCTTTTGACCAGTGGTTGATGATGGGTCATACAAATACAAACTCATTAGGGCTAACATGGTAACATGCTATCATGCTTTTAGACTAGAAATTTAATTCAGTGCTTGCATTGTCAGGAAAAGGCGGTAGTACTGTATAAAAATAATATAAATAAGTCTGGCAGGCCAAATTTAAAAGCCCAACGGGCTGCCTCTTGCCCCCAAGCCATAATTTTTCCATCCCCGGTCCAGAAAAACATTTAGAGCAGGGGTCTCCAACTCAAATAAGTTTAGGGCCACCACCCACACTATCATTTATTATTCCGTGTCAGCTTTCAGTGTTCAATACAAAAGGAAAAAAAATAATAAAAAATCAGTTTCTCCACAGATTCTGTGTAATACAACACTGAACCAGTAGGAGACTGTGGATCATGGTTCTGAGAACTATAGGATTTACAATAAAATGTAAAAAACGTACCATATATTTAGTGGATAAGCCCATAATGCTATACTGCAGTACAGAACAGTAAATTTATCTGTGAAAATACTTTAACTGTGATGATGGAAAGTTCTGATCATTACAGTTGTATTATATTCTGATCCACAATGCATTGGATAAAAGTGAAGAGTGCAAAAAAGCAAACCCTCCATTGCATTATACATTAATTTGTTAATAAATCTTTTGGGCCACACTAACATACAACTTTCACATCAAAGTGGGGACCGCAAAATATTGTTTTGTGGGCCGTAAATGGCCCACAAGCCGCGAGTTTGAGACCCCTGATTTAGATGCATTAAAAATCTGTTTCTGGTTCATTAAAGAACCAACTTTAATCAGCCTAATTATGTGTAATTAGAAACAAGCTGTGATACTGCGTCACGGAAAGTGTTAAGAGTATGTGAAGAATGTTTCACTTAAAATATTTCTTTGGCCGTCACATAGCTGCTTTTCATCAATGTCATCCCAGAGATTTAGTTCCAAATGATGAATAATCCACAGCAGGTTGTAGGGTCAGAACACCCCAGCAGGTGGGGAAATCCTCAACTTACAGTTTCCTAAGTGTTAAATAATAGACCTAAACCTATGGAGGTAGCCATGGAATTTTGGGGTTTGAAGTAAAAAAAACAACATTCTTAACAATGAAAAATATATCAAAGCATTGTTAATGTCAGGTGGTATGGATAAAAACAATGTGTATTTCTATAGAAACACTTAATATAGAAACACTGTGTTTCTGTATTAAATCAAACCTTAACTGTACTCGGGGAGTTCACACTCTGACAGCAGACAACTATTTAAAACGCCGCCTCCCTTCACAGCGCCATTAACGTCAGCTGGTGTAATGCGGTACAGAGACATTCACTCTCGCTCCTCGCTGGGAGTCATTTCCGCCACAAATATCGTTTAATTAAACATCGCAAAATATTTATTAAATCGTACAAAAAGACATTTATATTTTCTAGTGTGAGAAAAACCACTTAAAATACCTTATTTCTCCTCGTCTTGGTACCGTAGAGCCGCTTGAGTTTTCAAGTATGCGTTTTCCGGTGTGTGCTGTTCACTGATTGGTCGAGAGGCCTTCGTGCGTCACCTTGAATGTTCGGGAAGGGGAGGGGGGACAATAACAGTTAATGTGAATGTAAACAAGCTTTACCTTCTCACCTTAAAAAGAAGAACTGGACTCAGGGTGCCCTAAAAATGAAATATGAAGAATATTTATACATTAAACGGTTTCTTAATTCTTAATTTTATTGAATATATTCTCAGCATTAGCATCTAATTCTTTAAATCGAGGATATCAAACACAAATAGGTTGAGGGCCACTGTTCTCGCTGTCATTTCACCAAAGGTCCACATCAGTTTTTAATGTTTAATACACAAAAAAGAGAGAGAGAAGCAGATTCTTTATAATGCAATAACCCTAATCCTAACAAATAACAAAAACAAAGCAGCAGAAAATTAAGTCTGTGAACCATCGGAGTTGAGAATTTAAAGATTTACTGGAGAGGAGAGCAAATCTATTAAATATAAAAAAAATTTAAAAACATTTACTTACTTACTTACTTACTATTTATGTACAGAACACTACATCAGTCTGTGATAGGCTGATATAATTACAGTGAATTTATTTCCTGCATCATCTTGCGCTCACGTTAAACTGTCATATCAAGGTTGTGGTCCACAAATTATTATTCCATGGGCCTGAATTGGTCCACATGCCACAGGTTTGAGACCCCTGGTTTAAATAGATGAATTAAGTTGTAGGGACTACCATC
This sequence comes from Paraplagusia blochii, assembly GCA_016785265.1. Taxonomy (NCBI): domain Eukaryota; kingdom Metazoa; phylum Chordata; class Actinopteri; order Pleuronectiformes; family Cynoglossidae; genus Paraplagusia; species Paraplagusia blochii. The sequence continues at coordinate 51,616 of JAFBJS010057852.1, forward strand.
TTTGTTAGAATAAGATACACATAAGTGCATACTGTTAGGGTTAAATCACTGTAACAAATAGAACATTGAATTAATGCCAGTTTTATACGCATGTGACGGTTATTTTTACATTTTTTCCTATCATGAGAATGTAAAACCTGCATCTAACCACAGTGATGCGATGCAGAGTTCAATCACAGACAGACATTTGAGACTTTTTTTTTCCTATTGGCAATATTTTAACAAATGTATCTCAATATCGCGGGCTGCATTAAAAGGGAATTGCACAAAACCTTTTGAACTAAAATGAAACAGTTCTATTACAGGAAAGTGTAACTGTTAAACTGATACACTGTGGCCATGGTGCATTGCAGACGAAGACGTCTGTGACTAAGAGTGGAAAATATGAAATGTGAAAGCATAGCAACTGGTGAACGTGATGCCCGTTGATCTTTCATAGACTGTGCAAGATGTAAGTTACGTGGGAACTGGTCTTGTGCACCTGTTAGTATCCATTTAATGACATCAGTAGGATTCATTTGGCTTTGTGCAAGACCCTGCACAGGGTCAACACCATGTGATGGTCCAAAGCAACATTGGGAAGAATAAACAGGGGCGGGTTGGAAGGTAATACTAAAAATATTATTATTTTATTTTTCTCTAACTTAAGTTTAAGGTGTTCACCCACTGTTTTCCTCTCATGAATTCCCAGTAAAATGGACGGAAATTGAAGAAAATGTCCCAACAGTGCAGGTACAAAAAAGGTTTCTATAACATGACTTATCAAATATAATAGTGGATTTTCTTTCCTAAATGTAGCATTGAAATCATGACGCACACTTTCCCTAATGAGGGCTAAATGTCAAAAAAGGCCAAAAACAAGCAAACACTATTCTAACACTACACAAGTCTCCCCACTGTTCTTGGAGTTTGTTCAAGGAACAGTGTGTAGGTTGGCTACTTTCTACTCAGTCTCGGAGAACAATGGCGTCTTTTTGCCTCGGAGGACAAAGAGAGGGTAGATGTGTGTGTCTTTGCGGGGTAATGTCACAAGATCTGAAAAAACAATCATATGTTTTAGAAACTCTACCAATCACCTTCTGTATCCGCCAGACCTTTCCAGTATTGCACCGTAGTTCCTTCGACTGTGGTTATTTTGAGATGTTTTGTAAAATATAATATAATGTAAAATGATGATCTGAAGACTTGTTTGTGTCGGTAAATAACCGTTACTGTCAAAAATATAACAGAAACATAAGCAAAGTCAATGTAACGACTGTATGAATATAAATTCATGATGGATTTTGTACTGATTTTAAAAATGCAACAGGAAGTCATGACTCAGGCCATTAAAAAAGGAGAACAAAGCAATACATACAATGTTTTCAGATATTGTGATTTTTTTTTTGTGTGTGTTTAAACCTCAGTATATTTTAAAGACCTAATGGAGCCCTGAATGAGTTGGTGGAAACCTGGATCTTGGTCAATGCAGTTATTCAGACATATCAGACTCAAACAGGCCATTAAGCAAAGCCAGGATTGAGGAGAACATCTTACGTCAGCAGAGCTTCTTGTTAGTTGAAATAGATTGAATAGTGTTTTCATTAATTAGAGCCAAAACATCCTCTCCCCATACACCCACTCGTCCATCCGCTCAATTGTCCGGACTGGTCTCCACCTGTTGGGCACACTGACGCTGAATTAGTATAGAACTTGACTGGCATCTGTAGGCATTTTTCTAGCTCACCAAGTGCCCCTAGAACAAAAGCCACTAGGAAACCAAACGGCTGCAGTGAAAACACATAGTGCATCGAGCTCTTACATAACAGGCTGTCCAGGATATTAGAGTTAGGGGCAATAGAGTTAAAGGGTAACAAACAAGGAAGCAGAATTTTAATTAAAGGTGAATAAAGTTATTTTATAAGCAAGCAATAGTGACTAAGAAGCTTAATTTTCCCTCCAAAACATATAGGTATGAATTCATATGCTGTATTGTTTATTATTTACATGTATCCAAAATATAATAAACAATGATACTAATTAAAAAATCATCTAAAAAGGAAGGAAAGAAACTTTTAAGACATTAAATACATTGTGACATTGTGATTCACACCACTGCACACAACAAAATGCACCTCTGTATTTAACCCACACAATGTGAACAGGTTTGAGTGCCCAGGGAGCAGTGTGTGGGGATGGTGCCATGTTCAGTGGACCTCAGTGATAACCTGGTAGTTGGAGGTTTTGAACCTAAAACCCTCCAGACCCTAGTCTGGTTCCTTAACCACTACACCACCACTACCCCATAAAAGACTGAATGACACTTCATGTTGCGTATCTGTAAACGAAAGTTAAAAAATCGTATTCTTACTCTTTTGACGCTCATCCTACCACTCCTGTCAATCAAGATCTGGTTCTAAGTTACCATGACAACCACACCTCAACTCATTTGTGAATGACAAAAACTGCCGAAACCCGGGATTGAACCAGGGACCTTCAGATCTTCAGTCTGACGCTCTCCCAACTGAGCTATTTCGGCGTCTACTCTCGCTGTCCACTGGGGGTCAGTATTTCTAAATCCAAAATTAGAACACGTGCTCAAGCATTGTAAATATATATGTAATTACTAATTTAGTTAATAAGAAATTAGTAGTAATTAGTCTAAGTGTGAAGATTAAGTGTAAGGCTATGGTGAAGAGGTGTAGAAACTACGAACGTAATCGATGTGCAACATGGGTTTCGAGTATGTGTTTTTTACAAATCATCTTAGTTAAACCGCTGTCTACTCACGTTCACAATATAAAAATGCCGAAACCCGGGATTGAACCAGGGACCTTCAGATCTTCAGTCTGACGCTCTCCCAACTGAGCTATTTCGGCTGTGTGGCACTACCTCTAATTCCTGCACTATCATAACGCTCCACCTGAGGTCGCTGTCTCCTCACATAAAGTCAAGCCAACGTTCAAGTGAAATTCCACCCGAAGTTAGATATCAATATAGAAACAAATGTAGTATTGTGCATAACAGTTTTTTTTGGGAGAAAGCACTAATGCTAGGTGGTTTGCTATTTACATACCAACATGTCGTGGTGGGTAAATTTCACCGTCTGTGGAAACTCCTTTTCGGTGGCAGTCAGTCGCAGAGGTACCTGATAACTTTCCATGGTGTGTTCTACTACTGTTCACCTACAGTGGTAGAACACGCCATGGAAAGTTATCATCCGAACGTATTGGCGGTTTTAGCTAACTTCTCCGCCATCGTTGACAAACGGCATAGCTAGCTTCCCGGAGGTAACTTCGGATTAAACCCGTCGCTGGTGGGTAATGGGGGATATGAGGGCGATGCCGCCTAAAAAGTTTACCTTTTATTGTTGTTGTCGCGTCATAGACGACAAAAAAACTGTTCTTACTTACACAATCCTTACTTGTCGCGTTCGTTGTCTGGCAACGCATTCGTATCGAATTGAAATCCATCCATGATGCGCCCTATTGTATTTTTAGCAACGACGAATCTGTCAACTTTGATAATATTGTCTTTAGGGGGGACAATGATGGACAGGAAAAGGAATTCTGTCATTAGAGGGACAATACAAACAGAAATTGGAAGAAAAAAAGCTGAAGAAGCCAGATTGAGATGGTTTGGACATGATCAGAGGAGGGACAGTGGATTCATTGGTAGAAGAATGGTCCTAGAGATGGAGCTACCAGGTAGGTGGCAGGAAGGACATGGAGGTATTTGGAGCTAGAGTAGAATATACAGAGAAGATACAAAAAGAAGTGGCCGAGAACTCAATACCGCCATGTTTTTTTTATTTCATACCATTGAGCTTAATGTAATTATCAATCTTATTATTTCTTTTAGGATTACCGGTACTTTAGGTCATGGGTGCCGTAGATCGTGATCTATCAGATCCTGAGCAATAACATATAAAAATCATAGTAACAAAATCTAGAGATGTAATTCTATATCAAGATGTTAACCACTGGAATAAAGTGAGAATAATATTAGTCTTGAGTCAGACAGTATATCCAGTTTATATAGATAAATATATTTAAAGATTTAGATGTAGGTAGATCGCTTCAGCATGGTCATTTGTAAAGTAGCTACAACCCCTGGTCTAGGTTATTTTGGGGATATCTTGAGCTTCTTCGTCTTCCACATGGTTGGAACTATATATGATAAGGAACATAATCTACTGTAACAGTTTGCTTTTGAACCACAAATCACAATGTGTATTTAAGCAAAAGATCGATACAATTGTTGCTGAATTATTTAAGCCAACAGGCTTTTACATCCCACATACATGACCTCCCTGGTCCTACAATGCAGAGGGTTGGAGCAATTGCTGCCCACGCATCACAGTAGCCCACATATTGTAGCCTGTTCTCACAGCATTCCTCATCAGCTTTTATTCTTATGGGCCTAAAGAAGCAGCTACAATTGCAAATACAAAAGAACAAGCAACTAAACCAAGAAGGAATGGGTTTAAAATGTACTCACTTGTTGGCCCTCACGTTCCCAAACCCCTGTTGCTCACTGGAGCTGGTTGGAGTATGTACATTTACATTTATGCAATTAGCAGAGACTATTATTCAAAGTGACTTATACAATGAGAACTAACAATTTAGTTTAATTTTGAACCTTAAAAGGAGATCAGTTGTTAGGAAACAACTGAAGAACTGAAGAAGGGAGATGAGCGTATGGGGTAAAAGAGGATAAGACAGGGAGGGACAGCCTGGTTGGACAGTTCTTGAAGGACACATGGAACGACTCATGAAAAGAGCCTACTTCGCTTGATGGACAGATGGTCCCTAGATGAGCAGAGAGGTCGTGAGGCAACATAAGGCTTCATCAGGGTACCTAAACAGGTAGGTGCAGATCTATTGAGGCTAGCAACAGTGTTTAGAATTTGATGTTGGCAGCTATGGGGAGCCAGTGTAGTGATTGAGCAACGGTTGACTTATTATCAACCGTTATTAACTTATCAACAATTTTTATAATCACTTTTACAATATGTCAATCACTCTAGCCTATTTTTACTTGGTGTAAGGGTCAACCAAATTCCAAAATAGCGACTTTGATCTCACCTGGGCATAGTTAGTTTCAGATATTTCACCTTTCATTCAGGAGACTTTCATTTCTGAACTGAAAACTGAAGAAGCCTCATGGATTAAAATTCGGTAGGTTTCTTGAAGACATTTCTAACCCCTGAAGCTTCTTCCGTTCTGAACTGAAGAAAAACTGAAGTTGCCTTCTGCATGAGAAGCGAAACATCTTCAACAAACCTACAGCATTTTCCATACCTGGCATTTGTAAAAAACAATATTTCCCATAAACCGAAAGTGTGCCTTACATTGGGGTGCGTATTATGTGTAAAAATAGACTCTTCAATTAACTATTTTTGGATTAAACGGCCTTATTGCCCGAGAACTCACACAGAGAGGGTCAAACAAACTGTCCACCTACCATAGGAAGTGTGTTCATGAACTGCGTGACAAAGAGGACGTTACAGAAATTCTAAGATTTGTATTTTTCTGACAAAGATTTGGCAAAAGGCAAGTAAAGGAGTGTGAAAGCAAAGAGATACAGCACATGCTCCCCCACTGTACATCTTCTGCCTACAGACCACTGGACTCCAAGACTAAATACCTACCACTCTCCAAGCCCACACTAACTGTCAACCATTGTTCACACAGAATATTACTTTGATTTTTTTGGGGTTTCTTCTTGTATTTGTTCTTGTAATTCCTAGAACAGAGTCACTCACAAAGAGTCAACACAACACATGTAGACTTTGAGAATCATATTTATTTGTTGTCTTTCAGATTTGAACGAAAATACATTCACAAAAATAAACACTATAAAAATCATATAAAGTTAGCAAATTATGGCTGCGCATGTGAGTGTGTGGCATGTGTTTTTTTTTACATTCAGGATTGCTTTGCATGTGTGTGACAGAACTCACATGGCCTCAACACAGAGGGCCCCAGTATAATTACAGTGGTGGCTCAGCTTTTGAACGCTTCAGCCCTCGACCAACTCGACTTTCGACCAAAATTTTCGAGAAAAATGTGCCTCCACTTTCAACTGAATTTCAGCTTCTGACCGGCCCGAGTCAAGCTGAGAGAGCATTCGGGCAACCGCACTTGGCTGAGTCAAGCCAAACCGTGTGTTGTTCTTTCTCGTTTAGAATTCAACTGAATTCAGTTCAAGATACTAGATGAAATGGAATAATTGCTTAAATAAGAGTGCAAAAGAGTTGATACACATTTTATTGAAATAGTGGACTTTTCATATTGGCCAGAACGAATTAATGAGTTTACCATTATTCCAATGGGAAAAATTATTTCAGACCTCGACCAAATCAGACTTCGACCACCAACCTGGAACGTAGTATGTTCGAAAGCTGAGGCACCACTGTACAGCTTTTAAGTAGTGAACGCGACAGCAAGTACATCAAAGTTGACAGCAAACACTACAGTCGCATTAACATTTCCACCAAAGTCAGTGCTGAACTATAGCGACAGACACTAGCCTGGGTTTGCTCGCCTGCGCCAGTGCATGCAGGTGTAGATGAATCAGGTTTCTGGAAGATGACAAGCACAGGCGGGCAGCACAACTAACACTTACATAATTTATAATCTCATAAAAACACCATTCCATTTTCACATTGTATCCTGACCATTATATACAACAGGCATGGATTTAAGCTAAAAAAAGAAAAATCAGTGGCATACTTTGGGGCTAGCCTGCAGTGAACAACAATTACGTTATAAAACAAAGATTTACATTAAATACTACGTAAGTATTTTAAGAGATGGGTTAGGTTTTCCCAGTATTGTTCATCATGTGAGGTAATACAAGGTAAGCATGAACCTTTCCAAGCATGCTGCCATGTGTAGAACTGTCGCTGGGAACCATCTGAGGAGACTAACTTTCACTGAGAACATGACAGCTAGCTCTTTATTTACAATACTCTTTACAGAATAACTTCACATAGAACACATTTACCAAATCCAGACAAATCACTCGTGATTTGTGACCCTCTGAAAAAACAGCATCAGCCAAAAACCCAATACAGAACAGCTTACAGTTCAGGTGAATTACTTTTTACAAATTGACCAATGTTGACAAGACTGACCTAAAATTGACAATGTTGAGTCAGATTTTGGCAGTGTTACAAATTTAGAAATAAAACTATGTTTGGACAATATCGGCAAAATTGGATATCTGAGTTGATATCGTACTCTCTAGTCAAATCTGTCTATTGTGAATACACCATAAAAGAAACATAATTGTAATTAAATCCTGGCCCAGTTAATAGATCTACTGTTTATGCCCAGTATTTTTGTACAGTTTGTTTCTACTTATACCTGTTCTAATTTTACTCGTATCTATTTTGGTACACAGTTTTTGGATCTTATGTTGGTTGTGTCCAACAGGTGCAGCGTGGGTGGGTCTGTAGATATACGCGAAATATAAACCCCATTTTTTATTTTTAAAGAGTTTGAGGCACGTGGGTTTCTACAAAACATATGACTTATATTTTTATCTACTCTGATTAGGTTAATTCTTGAAAGATTTATATTTATGCACTGGGATAAACTATTGTATCAATCTCATTTTACATAGCTATGAATGTGATGCACCAGACTAATGTCTGTTGTTGTTGATTGGCTCAACCCGCAACCCAGAAAGCATGAGCCTAAAAGATGAATTAATGCATCAATCGAGGTATATTCAGTTTGAAAAATGACAAAAACACTGTTGCCATGTGATTGTATTATAAGTAAAACTAAAAATAAGTGCATTTCCAGGTTTCACATTGCCGAATATACTGCCACCAAGTCTTTCTGGGTGATGTGTGTTCAGTACTGTGTATTAAACAGTCCGAGACACATGGACGTGTGCATGTATAAGAGGCAAATCACATCATTTGCTGGTTAGCATGAATTCTTCAGAGCTGTTATATAAGACACGCAGTCATATCGCTCCACTGTAAACAGACTTCAGGACCTGGCCCTGTGCAGATCACGCACACCGATGTGTTTGCTGTTGTAGGCCTCACTTCAGCTGCAAATGCTCTGCATGTGACAGTGACCACAGCAACTGGTTCCCCTGTTGCCTGAAGTGCTTGACATGGACCTGCTCCTCTCTTCACTGCTCATGCTGTTGGTGGTTACAACAGAACCTCTCCCAGGGGTAAAAAAAGTGTTTGTCACACTTTCTGCTTACAGTAGTAAGACGTGTTGGTCTCAAAGGGCCTCTGCCTGGCAACGATCAGCACCTTCACTGGCTTCCAGTCTCACCTGCCGGCTATTTTTTCGGTTCTCCACCCAGGAGTTGTGTATAACCGGGCCTCGGGGTGATGGGTCCACTTGAAGTAGGGACACGACCCTTTTCTTTACCTTTGAGCGCAGGGCACGGCGCAGCTTCTGCCGGGTGAAAGCATACAGGAGAGGGTGGGAGATTGTGGTCCCATAAGCTAGTGCTAAGAACCAGAGGCGCAGGCTGATGAGGGAATCGCTGGGGCCGAGGCCTAAAATAAGAATATTAGTCACAGAGAGCGGGGCCCAGCAAACCAGATAGGTGCTGATGATGATGAGCGACATCCTGAAGACTCGCTTCTGACGCTCTCGTCTGTCTCTGTGCCGCCGCACTGCCCTCCTCAAAGCAATGATGGCAGACACGGAGGCCTGGACGCCCACTGGGGGTATTGGGGTGGCTGCAGAGATGACCAGGGGCGCTGAAGAAGAGAGGGCAGGAGGGGACGTCGCAGTGGGAGTTGGTGAAGGAGAAGAAATAAGGGGAGGGTGGCTCAGCTGTTTGGTAACATTTGCATGACTTTGCCCTCCTCCTACGTCTTCAGCGCTGTTCCCCTGAGGTACTGCTCTCTTCTTTTTTTGTCTTTTGTGATGTCTGCTGCATGAGGTGCCCTTGAATCTCTGGCTCCTCTTCATGTGGGAGCCTATGCGAATGTTCAAAGTCCTCAGTATTCTGGAATAAGTGAAGAGCATGACAGCCACGGTGGTGAAGAAGACAGGCACCTGCAGAATCAGATGGTAATACAAACCCATGCCGGTGCGATAGCCCTCCCCACCGAGACAGAGGAGAGTCTGGTTAGGCCAGCCAGGCTCAGCTGTGGCACTGTTGCTTTGCAAGTCCAATGACAATGGGGGCACAGGTCCTTTCTGATCAGATTCCTCTCCTTCGGGCCACTCTACCTCCAAAAATGGGATAAAAAACACAGCCACTGAGGTTCCCCAAACAGCAGCCAAGAGGAGCATGGCCCTGCGTGTTGTCAGCAGCCTGTTGGCCGGCCTGACTGAGATGTCATATCGGTCCAAACTAATGACAAGGATGTTGATCGCCGTAGCTATGCTGGCAAAGGTGACAGAGGCTTCGTGGAAGCAGCAGAGCAGGGTTAGGTTTGGACCTGGAGTGAGCAGCACCATCACCAATGTGAGAGGCAGACAGAGCACACACACCGCCACGTCTAGGACATGCAGATTGACTGTCACCATGTTACTCACTGAGTCTACTAGATTGGACTGGGAACAATAAAGGACCAGTACAGTCAGGTTGCTGCTGAAACCCAACACCAGCTCCACCATGAGGAAGGCTGTGAGCGACACCTGAAAGCCCAGCGAGTATGGCATGTACCAGTAGGATCCACCCTCCTCCTCTAGTTCCTGTAAGGATCCCATCCCCTCTAAGCTGGCCACCGTCCCGACCCAGTCGGGGTCCGATGTGTAGCCGTTAGTCCCCATGAAGCTCTACCAAGACTTTTGAATTGTTGCAGCCTGGTTATGGATGTGCTCCCATGATGCACCAGGCTGAGCCTCCATGGTGCTGGGATGAAAAACAGCCTGACGATGGCGCTGAAGAGAGAAAAACACAAAGGAAACAGTTCAGCATTGACATGAACTGGAGGTGCACCTCAGTGGTAACGTGGCAAATTAGGGATTTGAACCTCTGCTGCTATCAATCAGCCAAGTGGATAAAGCAAACTGAGATATTCTTTTTCTTGCTAACACTAGTAAAGACTTGGAGCTTATTCCTATTTGTAAAAACTATACTATTCATGTCCAGATAGTACAGGGTCTGCAAGGCTCAGGTTGCCACTGAGATGCTCTGAGCATAGAACCATCCCGACCCACATAACTTCCAGTGGGCTCACCACCCACAGGAAGGGGTGGCGCCCCTGCAACCCTATAATAGATAATTTCCATAATTTCCCGAATGATACTCCCAAGGGATTAATTAAGGTCTATCTATCTATCCTGGCCAGGCATGGGCAAACAAAAACTCCCGGGGGCCCGATGGGGCCTGTTGAATTTTTTAATGTCAGCCTCCAACCTTTTCAAAATTAAATCATTTTTATTTATCATTATAAATCTACCGTTTTATCTTAGTTCAAATGACCAATCCATCTTTCTGCTCTTGACTCAATTCCTGTGTCCAATTTTAGGATAAATTATGGCCCCAGAGTGAAAAAGTTTGCCCATGTCTGATCGCGGCAGATGATGAATGACGGTCCAGATAGTTTCATAAGTTAATCTTTTGTCCACTGGTGAGGTTTTGAGCCTCATTGCATAAAGAGGACGCAGCTGATCCATCCATCTATCTATAGACAAACAAATTTGAGAATCATCCTAGCATCTGCAGACCGAGCAGGTGCTTCATTATTCATCATCTAGGCCTACAATCTGTCTCCTACCTCATCACCACCTTGGCTCAGTGACAGCCTAAGACCCATACAGAAGCTGTCAGAATTGGTATCAGTGAAGCACAACAGGGGCCTCATGTTTCAAAGTTGCGCAGGATTTCATCATGAGAAAGTGCGCACGCTCAAGGACAATAAGACTGACAATTTCAGACATATCAATGTATACAGCGCAGGAATCCAAGGGGTTTCATTGGTTAGACTCGATCAACGTGGGACTGATAGCGCATGTAGAGTAACTAGACCACACCCCCCATATATGCAAATGTATGGAAAAGAATCACACACAATGAGGGGTAGATATGATTTCACATTGATGGGACAAACACCATTCGTCAGAAAACAATTTCTTCTTGTGATGGTTGTTGTGTGTTCACTCAGAAACTCCCATGACTTTGGTTTTCACAGTGGGTTGTGTTTTCACCTCAGTCTCGGCTCCACTGGAGCTCACATGTTGCCAAACAGCCCAGCTTGTGTTGTCACCGCAACCCCTTTGAGCAACAAAACCACTTCCAATCCAGCCAATCACCATCATTCCGTTTCCTTAACCCATGCTACCATTTCATTGTGACATCTTGTTATCATTGGATTAGAGTCTTGGTTAGGGTTACCATTTCCGAAGAAGTAGTTAATAACATTTTCTCCAACACTTGTTTCATTCTTCAAAATCCACCTTAAGAACTGCTAACGCGTTGATCGTACCTTAGTGTCTCTCTGATGTGAACATCGCTCAGAACACTTACTTATTTACATTATTAGCTGTTTTCCAGTATCACTACTAAGTGTAGGGCTCTGAGACGCAGAAACACGTGAACGACAGTGTTAGTCCCGCACATTTCCACGATCACTATTTTTAGTGGGCTTGGAAAAGGTCCTACGACGTTTTATTGAGTGCCGCAACTTTTGGACACCTGGCACTGCAAGACAAGATTGTAAAAAAAAAAGGTCTAGCAACAATTTTTTTTTTTATAATAACGCAAGGCCCCAAGACTGGCATTTGATCTGAGCCAAGTAATCAGAGTCAATGGCAATTCAAGTGCTCTCCCAGTGGGGCAGTAAAAACAACTCATTTAGCAACTCTAACAAAATTGGTGGAGATCTTGGCCCTGCTGAATAAAAAAAATGATTTTGGGTAAAAGTATAGTATGAAATCTCTTTATAATCTGTTTTAAATGAAAACACATCATTCAATGTCTCCTTAGGTATTCACAAACCCTGGGAAAGAGGTTTGATCCTGTGATAAAGATTAGTTTCCGGAAAGAATACAAGACAGAATATAATTCCAACATTATAAAACACCTTCTCTTTCTTTACAAGTGAAAATAATTATCCACAACTTGGGTTGAAGCTGGTAGAAGTAGAGACAAAGGATGCATCAAAGAAAATAAACAAGTCCCAAAGAATGGAATACAGCTCTTCAGCCTGGCAGTGTGTCGGTAGCCTAAGTAGAGACACTTTGCAATTAACAACAGTGGCGTGGAATGATTGGCTCCCCATTGATTAAGTTGCCTGATTACAGAAAATCAATTGAATCAACTAGATTAAGAATCCCTACACAATACCTCACTCTGCCTACAAGACGTTTGGCTGAGCGATGGAGTCAATTTCATTCCTTTTGCCGTTTCCATAGTAACCAGGCAACAAGGGTTCAGAGCAGGTGCTGTGGGCTTGAAGCCCTGTGTCAGTTCTTGCAGGGTGCTTACAACCTGTAATCAGTTGATGTTCAACTGATTACCTTAGTCACACAATGATCACGTGCGATAATTACTCCTCATTAATTCTTTAAACGACACAATTCCTTTCACTATAACTGATAATGTCTTGTAAATGAGACCAGGTGTTGGAGAATCTGATGGATTCTCATTTTCATAAACATACAGCGTTCTTTATATAGCTTCCCAATAGAGCAGCAGGAATGATTCTGTTTCCAGGACTGATCATAATTCGAGCCTTGGGAAATTATCAGTGTGTTTCCTAATTGCTCTAAAAACTACTGTATTTATTTACCGGAGACCAGAGGTTTGGGCCCTTGGACCTACAGTACAATAAATACAAATACAAATACCCAAACAACAGTGAGAAATGATAATATCTTGACCAAAAACCCAATAAACCAATTACAGCACATCCCACTTATAAGCAAAGTAAGACTGATAAGATATTTTGAGATTTCTAAAAAGGATGTGGATTTTTGAATCAATTTCTGTAAATACAACCTCCGAGGTCGAGGCTGGCGACTGATTAAAGAGAGCGAGCGCAGGAAGTAGACAAAAAAGCCAGCCATCTGGGATGGTAAACAACTTGTCCCAGAGTGCAGATGTGTCGCCTTTTTCCGCTCCCAGGGTCTTACATCAGTGTTCTTCTCACTGGTACTGGTTTCTAAGTTGCCTCTGTTTCCCAGCAGACCTCCCCGGCTCCCAAAAGACGACAAAAACACATCATGTCTGCACAAGTTGGATTATTCCGAAAGAAGAATAATTGATGCTGCCCTGAAACCTTTGTTATTATTATTTGTTATTAAGATAATTGATTATATTTTAATGGCAACAACCAGAGTTTTTATGTTCGCTCTTTTTCCTTGATACATTTCTGCAAGTTCTATCAAATATTGATATTATTATTAATTAATTAAATATTGTAATTTAATTAATTAAGTAATTTTTTTTTTCACACATAACAGTACTATCTTAACTGAAGCTGCATTACTAGCTCACTGCTTTCTGTTTTACCCACTGGTGAAATCATGAGGATTTAGAAGCCAGATATTTTACAGTGGCTAAGAAATAAAAAAAAATGTAATGTACTTTTATGCATTAATGATAATAATAAAACTATATGGTTACCTGTTTTCCCCCCAAACAGAACAATAGGCAAATCATGGTGTTATTGTTCACCTAAGTCTCTTTTCTGTTTCTGTTTTGTCTCTTATTTATGTCTGGGACACGTGCGTCATAACAATCCCCAACAGATAACGGCGAGAGAAGGTGTTTATCACAGCTTAGCAATTCAAAGATGTAGGGAGAATATTCAAAACGATGGGGGAACGGAGAACCTCCAGCACCGAGGTGAGGAGCTGAGGGTTATTTATACGGATCGGAGCAGGAGGCTAACAGGGCGCAGGTGACATACAGTATAGTAACAGAGGAACGAGGAATCAAGAGAGCGGGAAACAGGTGCAGGCTGATGAGCTGCGGGTGAAGGTGATGAAGCTGATGACAAGAGTGGGGTGAGGAGGAGCAGTGGGGTGAGGAGGAGTTAGGGCAAATGTATTTCCCTGGGATTCATTAAAACACTAAGTATCGAGTCGTTGAGGGTATTTTTCTTTGTCACGTGACAGAAAAGTAAAGTGGAACCTGCTGTTATTCATTGTTGAAACTACGGGTGTGATCAGATATGACCGAGAAGGTGTAGAGTTGCTTTAAAACTAATGCTTAAGTCAGCATAAAATAGTGTCTCTGTGACATTGTCTTTATGCCGGTACCGAAAAGGCAACGTACTACTAAGCAGTGTTAGTGGTTAAGGGCTAAGAAACCGGAATTGGGTTCAGAGGGTTTTAGGTTTGAATCCACCAGGTGTCATGTTACCACTGAGGTGCTATAAGGAAAGGAAAAGAAACTCCTTGTCGTTGTGATTCACATCACTGCACACAACCATCACCAAAGTGAACAATGTCACAATGACAGTTTTCTAATTTTCCATTTGTGTTTATAACCCTGGCCTTAGGCACCAAGGACTGATCTGCTGACGATAATAATGGTCAATCCTGACCAGCAACCTTAAATTTCATCAACAATCCTGTGCTCTTCTTATTATCAGCTACTATTATCTCAATTCAAAGGATTCACAGCAGATCCTTCTCATTATACAAAGTTATGCAGGAGAGTATTACCAGAAAATCGAATCAGTCTGTCAACTCAGACAGGCGGAGATCAGGGAAACGTTGGCTACAACCAAGAGCAGAGAATCAAGAGAGTGGGAAAAAGTTACTTTCTTTTGCAGTTTAAAGGTTCTACCTCTAGGTGCATGATTTTTATCCAGATTTTACCAACAGTGAGAACACACAAAATTGTCTCTGAATGTAAAGTGTTAACCTTAAAACTCCTTACAGCTAAAGACTGATGGAACTGCCTTCAGCTCAGCCTGCAGTCCGTAACACGATTAAGAAGAAGATGGAAGGATGGAGTCACCATTTATCAATTTGTTCGATTTTCTCACAGCAACAACAGGAGCACAAGGCAGCATCACGATGGTGAAGGGACATGAAGACAACGTGAAGCATGTGAAGTTTGTTACACAACAGCAACGGGCAGAGTTGGTATCTGAAGAAGAGGAAGACGAGAACATTTACATCTATAGGTGGATCAGACTGTACTCTGTATGGACAATCTATATGTGGTTGCACGTGTGTGTCAGAGCACAATGACTTCTAAATGCTGTTTTCAGCTGGAGTGGTGAATAAAGAAATGTCATTTTAGCCCTAAGAACTGTGAATTGAGAAGTAGACTTGCCTTAGCAACTGATCCTAGCGATTACTTGAATTTGTTTTGTGGACGAGAGTATGCAAAAGTTTTATATCTTAATTTAGATGTTCACATCCAGATGACCTTTGGAAACAAAGTCAATGTCAAAAGCCTTACGGAGCCAGAATAGCGTCATAAAGAATAAATACACAAGCACAGATCCACAAATGTATTTTTCAAAATGCGTTCTAAGAATAAATGTAGGTAAAATGATTCACCAATATATTTGGAATATGTACAAATCAAAATACGAAGGAAAGGAAACCCCCTGTCCCCTGAACAGAGCATCGCAGTCGTAACCTGGAAGTTGGTGGATTCGAACGTGGAACACCCCCCCCGGGCCCCAGTTCAGTTCCTTAACTGCGAAGCCACCAAGGCCCACAAAGAGAATGGATGGATTAATTAGCTAAACTCCCTACACGTGTCTGTGGAATTTTAAGACTCGACCAAATGCCTTTTTCCTACATGGGGGCCTCTCAGCAGCCAATCAGAAGACCCATTCGTTTGCAGCCAATCACACGATTGGAAGTGGTAATGGAGATTGTTGGGTTCTGCCATTTTCATAACACAATAGAGGTAAAAACCCAAGGTACAACAGCATCTTTGGTACAAACCCTCCTGGGAATGCAGTCCTGTGATAGGCTGCAAGGTAATGAGACTTCTGATTGGCTGCTGACGGGGCCCAATGTAGAAAAATTGCATCTATTAAACTGGCCGGCACTAGAAGGGTTTTAAAAAATCCACATACATATGCTGGCTGATTTACAACTTAAACACAAGAAATGAATGAGCATTCAACAATTCACAAATGTATTTTATAGAATTTACAAACATTGATTTTCTAAATATGACAAATACATTTG
Source organism: Paraplagusia blochii (assembly GCA_016785265.1). NCBI lineage: Eukaryota > Metazoa > Chordata > Actinopteri > Pleuronectiformes > Cynoglossidae > Paraplagusia > Paraplagusia blochii. The sequence goes on from JAFBJS010057852.1 coordinate 67,704, forward strand.
TGAATCTTTGCCCCATGCTCATGCATTTCTTCTTTTAGAGACTATCCTGGTTCCACAAAAAGCTAGAGAAGAAAAGTGACAAATAAAAGTAAACTAAATAAAATTGTCATCCAAGTGAGTAAATTGATTGGTTCAGTGAGTACTAGTGTGGTTAAAGTTGCGGCAGCAGGCATTCTCTCTGCACAGTTAGATACGTGATGCCTGCTGAGGCTGAGTGGTCCGAGAACACAATGTCACACTGGGTTTAATAGAAATGATTACATATGTTTACCAGAGGTTTTAATGTACCACATTCCCCAGTGACTGTGACTTCCTGCTGCTGTCTCACTGTTAACATGGTATGTCTTAAGTGCACGACTTTGGTCTCTACATCTCAGAATATCATCTTTGTTTCTTACGTGATGGTGAGCATTAAGGCAAGGTTTAAACAATGACAAAAATGTATAAATAAATGAATTCAAATGAGCAAATGACAAATAGTGGATACTGTAATACTGTATATGGTACAGTATACAATAGTCGAAGACAAATAACCTGTCCCTCTATGTCAGGCATGGGCAAAGTCTTTTGACTTGCGAGCCATTGGACCTAAAATTGGACACCAGGGCCGAGTCCAAAGATGAATCATTGGTTTGAACTAAGATAAATAGCATTTAAAAGTCACGTATAAAACCTAAAATCCTACATTTCTTAAAATCAACTGGGCAAACACATTACTGCAGAGAAAAAGGCAAAAGTATAATGATAATATGAATAAATAATTTAAATTGTACAAGGTTGGCGGGCCGCATTAAAAAGTTCAATGGGCCACATCCTGCCCCCGGGCCTTAGTTTACCATCGCCTGCTTTATGTACTTTGATTGGTAAACCCCCTCTTGTAAGTGCCTTTGGATTAAAACATTTGCCAAATATATGTATGATTTTTTACACGCGTAATCTCCTGGTTAACGTAATTATTTCTCCCGTTATTTTAATTTATAAACAAAGGAAGTAGTTGTGAACGAGAAGACTTGTCATCAGCGCAGTAAATTCACATGTTCCTAGGAACGCGACGACCAATTATAAAATAAAATTATACCGAGTCTAAGAGTAAGGTCTGCCTGTACCCTGAGCTGCCTACTGCATAATACAACTAGCTTTCACAGTGGGAGTTGGGGCCAATCTAACTGATGTTGATCAAAAGGCAAAGTACAGGCCCCTCAGCCACTACAGGGTGCCTCCATGCAACACTGATGTTGAGGTTTCCAGTGCAGTATCTACTTCAACATACAAAACCCCAGAGAAATAAAGGTTTTATTTTATTTTTTTTACCCATTTCTTTAGAATTGCTACAAGTTCTCATAAAAAAAAAAATCAGTAATATTCAACACAAAGTACACGCCAAATTTTATACGTAGTGTACAATCCCTGTCTTGTCTATTGTAAAAGGAAAAATTACTGGAAACAAAGATGCAGTTCCTGTTATTGTCACTGGTTGTTGGTACGGACGCAATTTTGGAAGGGCTGTTCTTTTGCATGTGGGTTTTTAAAAGGCAGTTTTCACTATTTCTTTGTAGAAAATAGAAAATATATATGATAGATGGTGGGTAGGTAGATAGGAAGGTAGGAAGGTAGGAAGGTAGGAAGGAAGGTAGGTAAGTAGGTAGGTAGGTGGATAGCTAGATAGATAGCTAGATAGCTAGATAGATAGATAGATAGACAGATAGACAGACAGATAGACAGATAGATAGATGAAAAAACATGGGCTGATACTAGGCAAAAGAATAAAAAATAGGTTCTAATTCAATTTGCATACACAGAGTGAATCCTGGGCCTGTTTAGTTGAAGACAGCACTGATATATTAGCAGGAATTCAAGAAAGACATGAATAATGAATCTTTTATCATGGTGCTAAGAATACTGTATCACATTGTTTCAAGAATTCCTTGCTCAATTGCACGGCATTACAATGTATGACATTGTTATCACTGGTGTTATCACATCAGTCGATTTCCTCTTCTTCTTGTATATATTGCATTGTATTGTATTTTTGTATTGCATTTTTGCACCATGGGCCAGAGAGGACTACAATTTCATTACGCCATATGTCCTGGATATATGGTATATATATATATATTAGACCATATCTAGTCTTTGGGTCTTTTACACCAATTATTGAGTAACAGGTTCCATACTGTACACCAAAAATAGCCTGGTTGTGTCTGTTGAAAACCAAACGCTTCACGCCAAATGACAAAAAAAAGAGAGGGAAGTGGAGCCGTGGGCTGGCAACACTGAGAGATGACAGATGCTGTAAGCAAAGGCACTTAGGAAGAAATACAATGAGGTTCCTCTACTGCAGAGGAAAGCAATTAGTATACAGTTAATGTGTTTGTACGAGAGCTGGCAACAGCTAAACACACAATAGCTTATGCAAGAACACACACACACACACACACACACACACACACAGTGTGCACGTAGTCAGACTTCCAGGACTGATTTCAACATGTTCACAATCAAAGCTGCAGCAAAGCAGAGGAGGAGTTTCAAATCAAAAGCCTTCATCAGAAATTCTCTTTCCTTGCAACCCTCCTCTACATTAATGCTACAAACCTCCACCAGAACCATCAACACCATCATCATCATCCTCATGCTTCCCACTCTCCACCTCATCCTGTTGTTCGTGTCGAAAGAATTTCGCTAAACGCCCGAGTTTTAATGCCTGTCAGAATAAAGCAGAACAAACCATGTAGCAGTGAAAGAAAATACTGATCCATGGAAATATCGTGATCTTTTGTCTGACAATCGCATCAATATACTGTGCTACGGTTTCTTTTATTGGCAATGCACATGCAAACATGCACAGAATTGCCAGGTTTCATTTCATTTTTCTTTAGTCATAGCAAAGGTACAACCTAAAGTTACGTTACAATCGCAAAAAAAAAAAAATCTTATTGTTGCCCCTATTAGTACTCTTACTAATACTCAGCCCTAATATCTTCGAAATTCAATTCTTCTTTTTCTCCTTTGGGCTTGTCCCTTTTTCAGATGTTGCCACAGCCAGTCAACATTTCCCATCCCACCTTGTCGTCTCTATCTTCTACTCTACCTCCATGTCCTCCCTCACTACATCCATCAATCTCCTCTTTGTCTCCTACCTGTTGACTCCATCTCTAGGATCATTCTTCTACCAATCTATCCACTGTCCCTCCTCTGAACATGTCCAAACCATCTCAATCTGGCAATATCAAGGCTGACTGTGCAAAACTTTTTTAATTAAGTAATTTATCTTCATCCTCTTATCCATCCCTGGCTCTCAGGGACACCAGTCTCCACAACTGCCACCCAAATCACACTGCATTATACTGGGAGCCTTCCTCTGGGTGGTCAGCCCAGTGGAAGTTATGCAGGTCGGGACAAGGCTACGCTCAGTAGCAACCTGGCAGCTGGTGGATTCGAACCTGAAGCTTTGAGTACCCAAGTCCTTAACCGCTAGGCCACCATTGCCGCAGTACATTATAAAAATATGTACTGTATGTTGTACCGCAGTGTTCCCCAACTTTTTTGCACCACGGACCGGTTAAATGTCTTGTACTATTTTCACGGACCAGTTGTTAAGTTGTGGCAGATAAATACCCCTTATTAAAATTAAATTCCCTGGGTTCTGAAATATTTTCCTACCTATAAAATCTTCCTACCCGAAATTAACTGTGCATCGGTAGAACAAAGATTTCTCAAGTGCACAGCCTATAATTTTCTCCTACCAGACCAGTATAAAAGGTTAGAATCTTGTATCAATGACTCTGCGTCATTTTGAGTTTATTGTTGTTGTCTTCACTGAGAAAATAT
>JAFBJS010057852.1:76046-87945 GCA_016785265.1 Paraplagusia blochii
CTGTAGTGGTTCACAAGAGTTTTTTTTTGTGGGTCTCATCTTGCATCCTGCTTTTTTACGATCTTTTTTGCAGGTTCAATTACTGTTTACTGTTGGTCCATGATCAAGACGTGATGTATGGATTAAAGACACTAGCGATAGGTAGAAGACAGAGCTGGAGTTAAAAATGCTGAGATTCTCTTTAGGAGAGACAAGGATGGACAGGATCAGGAATGAGGTGATTAGAGGGACAACACAGACAGGAAGGTTTGGAGAAGAAGCTGGAGAAGACAGATTGAGATGGTTTGGACATGTTCAGAGGAGGGACAGTGGATACATTGATAGAAGAATGATCCTAGAGATGGAGCTACTAGGTAGGAGACAAAGAGGAGATTGATGGATGCAGTGAGGGAGGACACGGAGGTAGACAGAGTTAGCGTAGAAGATACAAAGGACAATAAGAGATGGAAAACTTCCATCCCTTAAAAAGGGACAAGCCGCTAGAAGAAGACATCTGGTTTACAAAGGACAGTGACTTTGGGGACGGTTCCCCAGAAAAAAAGTTTGGGAAACATTGATTTAATCAATACCTTGAAGAACATCTAATAACTCATAAGCATGACATATTTTAGCTGCAGGTACTGATTCCTTAATTTCCCCTGGGAACTCTGAAGAGATTGATAATCAGACCAGACCTTGTTGAAATCCCACGTACAATTCAAAGAAATAAAACGGCTTAATAATTTGCACCAAAGGGGAAATAATAACCTTTAAAAACATCTGCTAACAAAAATGTTATTTGAGAAATTTGCTGTTTAAATCAATACACAAGTCATTGCTTGTAATTGGGGTTAATATCTGAGGTTTTGTAACTGAGCAGCTGATTGGAGCAGACTTTACATCAGTAGAAATTAAATGTCGCAGCAATGAAAACAACTCGAAGGTTTATGAACGTAATCACTCCTTGTACCTTAAACTGTCTTCACACAAAACCACATAAAACAATAAAGATGCAAAGGACAAAACGCACCATTCGTCAGGACATGTTTCCAACCTTAGATGGATGTTTCTCTCAACAACAGCTTCCAATAAACACTGAGGACATAGTAGAAAAGCCTGCAGTCTGTAAAACATTGTTATGTCTGACCGGTCTGTAAATAGCTGCATGTCAGCAGATCTCTGGAGCCGTGTCATAACTCCTCCCAAAAATGTATTCGCCGATTAATCTTCTGTCCTGTGTGAAATTCCATCTGGTCTAGATGTTACAAAAACACTGTATGTTGAACAGGAGACTGTAGCAGGTGTGAATCACTGGACTGAAGGGTCAACAGAGGTTTGAGTAGGTCATTCATCAACCATAACTGGATCACTGTGTTATGGACAAACCAAAGTGTCCCTCAGTTCAATCTATAAAAGATACTAAATTGATACAAAAACACAATGAAAATGTATCTGATGTCTTTGATGTTATTGATGCTTTTCTTACTACTTTGATACTTTCAATCATTCGGCAAAACTGGTCTCTTAGTCTCTGTAAGTAGTTTTGGATCAAAGTTTCTGCTAAATGCATGGATGGAAGTACAATACAGATACACAGATGGATGGACAGACAGATGGATGGACGGACAGGCAAAATTGATCTCAATTTCTCTGGAATTTCTTTAGAGAAATGTGGAAAAATGAGAAATGCTTCAAGAATTTGTGTCTTTCTGATGTGCTCATGTACAAATGAGTACATTTTCTTTTGGCCTGTCCCCTTTTTTCCGGGGTTGCCACAGCAAGTCAACAATTTCCATCTCACCCCGTCTTCTGTATTCTCATTTCTGACTCCAACTACCTCCATTTCCTCCTCTATGTTTCCTACCTGGTAGCTCCATCTCTAGGATCATTCTTCTACCACTGTCCCTCCTCTGAACATGTCCAAACCATCTCAATCTGTCTTCTCTAGCTTTTTCTCCAAACCTCCCTGTCAGTGGTGTCCCACTAATCAACTCATTCCTGATCGAGTAGAATCACTATCCTTGTCTCTCCTAAAGAGAACCTCAGCATCTTTAACTCCTCCACCTCCACCTCTGTCTCCTGTCTTCTACCTATTCCTAGTGTCTTTAAAACCATCCATCATGGCTGGTCTCACAACTGTCCTGTAAATAGTAAATTGTCCTTGGTAAATATTCTTGAAAAAAATGCATAACTTTCAATAAATCATTAAAAAAATAGATTTAAAACCTCAATTATATTCTTGGTCAAACTTTCTGAAGCTACTGCAACAAGGATCAATGAAATGTCACTCACTTCAGCATCCTCTTGGCAGCGTAGCAGCGCATGTCGTAGGACACGGAATAGACACCATACAGGGTGGCCTTGACGTTCAGGCAGCCGATGAAGTCCTTGGGGTTGTTCTTGTACAGATCAAATGTCACCTTGGCCACATCTGTTCGTTGCACCAAGCTGTGATCGCAGACGTGACCTCTGGATGGACTGTTCTGTGGAGATGTAGAAGAAAAAGGATTAGGAGACACTGACGGAATGTTGTGACCAGCAGCTGCATGTGGCTGCGGCCCCTGGAGCACGACCTCCTGTCAAAAAGCTCCTGTCAAAAAGGTGGAGAGAGTTTCGTTAGGAAACTGGAGCTGGATTATTTCGTAGAAAGTGCTCCACCTCTCATCCATAACTTTTTCAACCCTGCCCCTGACCGAGGACGGAGAATTTTTATGGATATTTCAGAGCGAAAGTTTACTTTTCAATCAATGTCATTGAAAAGTCAGAAACTGAAGTCTGTGTCTCCATAAATACACACAACTGACCAGAAAAAAAAATGAACAACAGTGCCACCCAGTGGTGAATGTGAAAAGCGACATACTGGATGTAGGGTCCACTTTTGCTCGTTGTCTAGGGCCATGAAGACAGAGTTGTCAGGCAGGGTCTGGAAGAACTCCTCTGTCTCCACATCTGTGCCATCTTCGTCCAGTACCAACACACTGACATAAGGGACGTGCAGCGATTCACCTGCCTGAGAGGTCAGAGAGACAGAGACAGACAGACAGAGGGGGACAGAGAGTCAGAGTCAAACACACAGAGACTGTAAAAGTGACGACAGTCATTGACTCAGAGATTGCTAACACACAGAGGCCCCGTGAACTTTAACCTGAATTAGTTTGACATTTAATGGCGTTCCTCATACAGTACAACAATAAATCTGTCCTGAGTGAATCAGTGTTCATTCCAAAGAAGTGAGTAATCATTTTCTGTAGAGAACAACAGTGACATTGATGAATTATCAAAAGTTTAAAACACAAGCGACTCTCACAGTGTTGACATTTGCTTCGTTTAGACATGAGGTAGAATTTAACCTTGCACCTCTGTATTTGTCAGATCTTCTCCATCTTGCTGTTCCCTCAGATCATCCTGCTGCATCTGACTGTCTCCACTGCCCGTCTCACCACAATGGGGAGTAGAGTCGCTCTGCTCCCCATCTCTGGAACCCGCCCACCCCCATTCTCTCTGTGACGATCAATTAATTAATTATCTATATTCACCCTCTGTTAAATGTTTTTATTCTTCGGTTTTATCTTTGTTATGTACTGTACAGTGTTCTTGGTTGACAGTAAGGCACCAAAATAAAATGTATTATGACCATACATTTTTTCGCTAAGGGTAGGAAAATATTATGGGTAGGAAAATACTTCTGAGCAACCGCACCTACACTTTTTGTTGACAAATAAGGAGCAAATGTATTAGTCACCAGAATAATCACATTTGAGGAAGTGATTTCCACTTTAACTTGAAGCTCTGGTTTCTACAATTGTCTTGGGAAGGTGTAAAAAAAAAAGTACGTAATAAATTAAGCAGTACATTCAGGTTTGCCAAATAATGACTTTTAATAAAAAATAAAAAAAAACGTGGCAATGAAATGCCACCTCTGTAGTTAACCCATCACCAAAGTGGGGACGGTGCCATGCTCAGTGGACCTCGGTCGTACCCTGGCAGTCGGTGGATTCGAACTTGTAACCCTCTGGACCCCCACCCAATTCCTTAACCACGAGGCCACCACTGCCCCTTAACCATTTCTCCATGAAACCATAGGAGTCCCATGATCCTCAGCAAGTGTTTAGTGATTATCTTGGTCATTGGTTGCACCGTTGGTCTCTTCCTACCTTGGTGATGAGGTCCTCTAAACTGTCGGCCATGATTCCCTTCTTTAAACTACGGTCAGCGTTCGTGACTCTGAACGGCCTCCTTTGTCTGGACAGTAGATGGTGGCTCATAGAGGTACTGGCTAACACACTGGCAGTTGGACATGGACATGTGAAAGACAGAGAATAACTTGTGAATTAACAAATTAAATCAAGTTAAACTTTCTTTAAAAAAATACTTGTGATGAGGTTTGTACTTGGAGAGAGAAGATGAGGTTAGAAGGCTGAGAGACTTCATGGCGTAGTCCATCTGAGTGACGCTTGACCACTGACTGGAAGAAGCAGGGACTGGGACAATAGATGACGATCAATCTGGGACAAAACATAAAAACAGAAAGAACGTTATTAATCCCTCTGGAGTATCTTTCGATGTAAGACAATACTAGATTAATATAAAACTAGGAATTTCAGTCGTATACAAACATTCCAGATTAAGGGATGTCCATCATTAACCTTTTGCCAAGTCCAATATGTCAAATATACCAATACCGGCAATATCTATTTAGTAATCTTTTACAAACCACTGTATAAATATGAGATTAATTCATGAAATGAGCTGCAGTGCTGCCATCTAGTGATTTCACTTTAATATGCAGCCGTTTATCCCCAAACAATTTTTAAAGCATATGTTAGGGATTGAATTATTCAGTTACTATTAACCCTGTGTTTGTGCCAGAGTTACGTGAGGCCTTTGTAGAGTTTGACAAAGACAAGGACGGGTTCATAAGCTGTAAAGACTTGGGGAACCTGATGAGAACCATGGGTTACATGCCGACTGAGATGGAGCTGATAGAACTGAGCCAGACCATTAACATGAACCGTAAGTATCACACACACACACACACACACACACACACACGCACAAGCTCTGTCCTTAAGACACAAAGGCTGCAGGAAACAGGTGCCGAGGCATCGTGTCTCTTGAGACTCCTGTGTGCGTTTCTGTTGTTTCTATATATATATAAATATATATATACATATATACACACATATATATACATTATATATGTATATATATATTGTGATTTTTGTTGTTGGAGAAAACAATTGTTTTCCAAAAGTAGTAACTTTGAGGGAAACAGGACATAGTAGGTTTGTTGAAGATGTTTCACCAAGAGTCTTCTTCAGTTATCCTCCAGTTCTGAACTGAAGAAGCCTCTTGGATGAGAGCTGAAACGTCTTTATGATGATTGATGACTGGAAACCAACACAGACGGCAATTTTGCAGTAAATATTCTTTGACCTGCAACCAGTTTAAAATTTTGTGTTTGACAGACCTGAGGTTAGAGGACAGAGTCCGAAACTCCAGAAAATAATATTGTTTTAAAAGCAAAAAATGTGCTGGGAAATGGGAATCTAATAAAAGCAACCTCAAGGTTGATCTTTTAAGGACCAGGATTATGCTTTTAAACTGAAATCCTCAAAGTCAAAGTATGATTCAACCTAGTGGTGATCTGGGGTAAACGCAGTTTCTAAGTGTAATCTGTTTCACCACAGTAGGGGGACGAGTGGACTTTGAGGACTTTGTGGAACTGATGACGCCCAAGCTTCTGGCTGAAACTGCAGGGATGATCGGGTTGAAGGAACTCAAAGAGGCCTTTAAAGAGGTGAGACAGCTGCAGGTAGCGCCGACCTGTGTGGTAGGTCTCTAGCACCGTCCAGTGGACATCTAGAGAACAGCGTAAAAACAGGAACATTTCTCTGAAGGAGTTTGTGTCGTGTGTGATGTTCTGTTCTGTTCTGCTTCAGTTTGACATAGACGGTGACGGCAGCATCACCTCTGAGGAGCTGAGACACGCCATGGTCAAGTTGTTGGGTGAACACACCAGTAAACGTGAGATAGACGCTGTGGTGAGAGAGGCGGACAACAACGGGGACGGGACGGTGGACTTCGAAGGTGAGTTGCACAGATACACACAAGGCCGTATCACCAGAATGGGCTAAGCTGCAGCCCCCTGGCCTCGCCACAGGGGCGGCCTCAGGTTGCTGAGGTAAAGTGACTAAAATTAGTGCAAAATCCTCAATATTAATTTAACTGTACTTCAAACACCCATAATATCTACCTACCCTCTCTTTTAAAGGTGGTAGATAGATATTGTAGGTGTTTAACATCTATAAATATATGCTTCCACCTTTAAAACAGAAGGTAGGAAGATATTATGGTTGTTTTACATCTATTGAAATGTGCTTCCACCTTTAAAATAGAGGGTAGGAAGTCAGTTTGGGTAGGAAAAACTTATGATATGGCTATAAATCTTCACTACGGGTAGGAAAATATTATGGGTAGGAAAATACATACATTATACAAGATTATACAATTATACAAAATACATTTCTTGTCTTCTGAATGGACTTGTGTCTGTGGAGTTCGCTGTCGTTTTTATACAGTTTGATGAATTCAAACTCATCATTGGTTTCATTCATTCACAGAATTTGTAAAAATGATGTCACAGAATTAAAAGTCTGCACGCTTCTCAGACAAGTTTTCACGGAAAGGTGGCGCTGCTGTGTGTTTTTACACTGGGACACTCGCCTCTCTATCTTCCTACTGTTGAAGACAAGCACAAGGTTTGTACACCGCAGTTTTTGTAAGGAAGGAAATGACATTTCTTCATTTTTTTTCCACCTCAAAGAACTACAAAGATATTTCATATGTACAATATATAGTAACAATCCAATCTGCACGTGTACTGAAGGAAGGGTCCTCCCTCCTCCACCCTTCTCCCCTGTTCTTACATAATAACAATACATTAATAAATAATAATAATTACAATCATTTTTCTGAATTTTTTCATATGGAAACAAACTTTATTTTGCTGTAAACATTCAATTTTGAACAACCAGAACTTAATATTTAATCTTTTTATTATATCTCTTTATAGTTAGCCTTTCCCATTTTTCCCAATCTTTTTTTCTCAGGCCAACAACAGAAAAATGTATGCAAATGCAAAAAACAAATGCCACTAATACTACAGTATATGTGTACATATTTGATATAATCTCATGGGCCAAATATAATTACAATCCGTCCCAGATTTGGTCCCCGGGCCTGAGTTTGACATCTGTGCTGTGACCCAGTAACACTGTCTGTTGACAATTGTGTTTAGTGTACAACACAGTAGCATTCAGATTTTTGCTAAAGTACTTGTTTTAATGCTGTGTTCATCACACACGTAGTATTATGTAACGTAATCTATTGCGGATTAAGTGAAACTAAATGTGAGAGATTTGTTTGTACAGTTATGATTAAAATAATCCAAGTGGTTTTCATAAAGGAATCAATCAGTGTGATGACAACACAGGAAAACTGATGGTTCAAAATATTTATTGTGGTGAATGATGATGAGTGATTTTTATGTCAACGTATGGACTGATGCAGTTTTTGAAGAAAATAAAGGAAACACTTTCTTCTATATTTAATATTTCAATGATGGTGCATTCACTGTCGTCGGCCAGTCCTGGAGCTCCTTCCTGCTCGACTATGTCCAGGGTTGGACAAATCACACAACATGAAATAAAGTCCATAAAGCTGAAGAATAATCTGTCTCGTGGGACGGATTTGTTCAGACAGTGTAATCCTCATCATGGGGCACTCAACTAACCAGATGGTAGATGAGAAGAAAAAAATAAACCAGGCACGAACACAAACAAACAGGACTAATTCTGTTCACTGAAACCAGATCCAGGTCCGTTCTGACACAACGAACTGTTCTCTCTGGTCCTGCAGCATCTGCTGTAGCATCAGCAGATTCAGGATCAGTTTCTGTCCCTGGCCATCAGACTACTAAACTACTAAACAGACTACTAAACTATTAAACAGACTACTAAACTTGTACAAAATTGGACTGCGTAGACTTGTTCAATATCTTATTTAATTGTTACCTTTTGATTTACAAGCTGTGTAGTATATTCTGTGTACTCTGGTCTAAGTCAAAATCTAAGTCTCTGAATGGAAAATGTTCTTCAACTTCATCACTCAAATCAGATCTCATCTTCTTCTGCTTGTCCGTTGGCGCCACCTATATTGTGAGCCCACAAGAATGCATGCGGGCCAGAACGGTGCTGCACTCAGAGCACCTCAGTGGCAACCTGGCAGGCGGTGGATCTGAACCGGAGGCCTTGCAGACCCAAGTCCACTACCTTAACCACTAGGCCACGCCTGCCTATCTGTTCTTGAAAATAATCCAGACTACGAGTCGATATTCATTCATTTAATATTTGGATTCCAAATATTCCAACAACTGTATGCTTTACATTGGACAAAAACAACACTGCCAGCAATTACTACAAAAGGGACAGAAAGACATATTTACAGAGGGTCCACAGTGTGCAGAAGGTTTTTTTGGCATTCTTTTTGTAAAACATAACTTTTTATCACTGTATAATAATAACAATAATAACAATAATAATAACAACAACAACAACAATAATAATAATAATAATAATAATAATAATATCTGTTTCACAGTTTTTTGGGGGCAGGATGGAACATACAGTGAGGAGATTTTCAAAGTAAATAATGTTTTTTTTTTGTTTGTTTTCTTAAGGCATATTAAAACATGCATCGGCATCTCATAAAGTACATCCACTGATAGTTTTCATGCAGAAGACATGCCAGTACATATTATGCAGTATTAGTGTAATGTTTCTGTGACTCTCTCTCTCTCTCTCTCTCTGTGCTTCCAAACGTTGTCGCTCGAGGTCAGCATCCATACTTCCACACCTTCGGCCTCGTTTCGTGTCATCCGTGTTAATATTTTCAAGATAAACTTCCTGCCACGGGTCTTAAATGCAGCACCGTCAGAAAGCTCGACTGATGGCTTTTTAGAATTTACACAGTGATCCCTTGATTGGAATTGAATGTGTGATCCTGGACAGGCGGAGCTGAAGTAAGGCATCCTGGGATGTGGTTTAGATATCGGAGGTTTCCAAGGGGACGTTCAGAGGTCGGGCGTGAACATGAAGTCCAGAGCTTGTCTTTCTGCTGCCGCCACGTTCGGATGCCACAGATCAACGCTGAGAATGACCCGAGGTCCTGCATCTGTGGGGCCTTAGAACACAAACACACAAATGATGTTCTCAGACAGAAACCAAATATGTATTTGATTTTTTTAACAACTTAAGACTGATTTTTTTGAATTTTTGAATGGATGGACAGATGTAGGTAAGTAGATAGATAGACAGATAGATAGACAGACAGATCAATGTCCACTTCAGTCTTGTTCCTCCCCGTCTGTGAATCACTGACCTTTGTGAGAGACAGTGTGAAGAAAAGAGTCGTCCACCAGAAGACAGTGTCCCTCTGACCAGCACTGAGGTTCTCCACCAACCACCAGTTCACACAGAGGCGGAGTCTGGAGACCTATAAAAAGATAAGATTGATTTTCTTTTTTTTTTTTTCATCAGAACTCAGGCCTTACGTTTGCTGCATTTTTAGCTCAATTTTAAGCCAGCAGGGATTAGAACCAGACAGATGCTGGGACAGAATGACATGTGGAACCAACAACATTTGACATTAGCTCACAGATCAGTGACTCATTGTCTAAAAAAAACCTGTTTTGTCCCAATTTTAAAAATAGAGCTCTTCCCATCACGTTAGACGGAAAGTCAGACCGAGATGATTCACGTTGTAACATTGACGTTAAAAAATCAGGTGATTCTGAACAGCAACATAAACTGAAATAAAAAATCAACTTTTACTGGCCTAGATGACAGCGCAGCCTGGTGTTGGTGGGTCCATAAGAACTGCCCAGCACAGCTCCAGGTCCCAGCAGCCAAAAGCCAGCAGAACCCAACGAGTTGCTGTTGATAAAGGTACGAAGAGACAGAAGTGTGCGATAGGTGCAGGGACAGGAGCGACAGTTTCCCGCCACGCAAATGCCTGCGCTGTACAAGGGGAAGACGGTCTGGCCCTGAAAGAGACGAGAAAGGTCAATCAAAAAAATTCTTTCATTTCAGCTTGTCCCTTATAAAGAGGTTTTCAATGCAAATCAGCATTTTCCATCTTCCCCTGTCCTCTGAACATCTACTCTGACTCCAACTACCTCCATGTCCTCCATCACTGCATCCATCAATCTCCTCTTTGTCTCCTACCTGGTAGCTCCATCTCTAGGATCATTCTTCTACCAATGTATCCACTGTCCCTCCTCTGAACATGTCCAAACCATCTCAATCTGTCTTCTCTAGCTAAAAAAATAGACTCAAACAGTATTTTTTTCTTCCTTTGTAGTATTTGTTTTTAATTTCCTAATGTGGAATGCACTTTTTAGAATGTTCTTCTCTGTTTTCTCCATGATGCTTTTACAAGTGAGTTTTTTTTTTTATATAATTTTCCTTTCAATTTTTAACAAGATTATAGTATTATGTATAGTTCCCCAAACCTTTTTGTTTCTATATTTTCCGGCCATGAACAGGTTGTATCTAAGTGACTATATTTCAGCATCCCACCATAGACTGCGGTACTCATCTTTCTAATCTATTTAATACAGATGATAAATACAGATGTACCTTGGGGCCCAGACAGGTCCAGCCCAGTTTTGAATCAATACCCCGCTGGTAGACAGCCTGGAACTCAGCCAGTATCACAGGGTAGTTTGCTTCCAGGACCTCAATGTCGTGTCGATGAGCATCGCGTGGGAAGAAAGGAACACTGGGGACATCTGGCAGGAAGAAGAGATGAGGCTTCTGTATTGCAGAGTGATCATTTATTCTGGCCTGAATCGAAAAAAAAGTGACACAAATCAATTCCTGTGCCATTTGAGAAAACAAAAATTTTGCAACAGCTTCTAGAAGTTGTTTAGATTCTAAATTTAATCAGGACAATGACTCAATAACAGATTAAACTGCGAGATGAAATCAGTGGACATCAACCTGCTCACGGAGACCCTTATGGATGCGGCCCATGCCGGCCCAACTGTAGCGCTTGGCGTACTCCTGCAGAGCTGTGTAGAGTTTCTTGGCTTCTGCAGAGGCCTGAGCTGGAAATAAGGCACGACTCAGTACGGGCGTGAGGTAATTCCTTCCCTGCTCCTCATCCTCCTCTGCCTCCATGGGGATGAAGGAAGAAATCTGATCACTCCTTGACAGCTTGTGCCGTGCATTGCATTTAGTTCCGGCACAACTTCCTCCACGGGAGATCATGGAACGCCTGGATCCCGACTTCATCTTCCCGGCATGTGCGTGACCTGGGATGGGCAGGTCGGAGCCCATACGGTAGCAGTGCCACAGGAAGAGAAGCAGCACGGTCCACAGAAGGCCACTCAGTGAATGGACCCCCAGCTCCATGTACAGGGGCATGGGCAGGGTGTTTATGGGCCAGTGCATCTTTGGAGTTTCAGCTCTGCTTCACTCAAATAGAAGACGATAAAGGTGGTTATGGTTAGACATTAGATCAAGGGGGACAAAGTCAATTCACAGTCGGCCAAAAACTCACAAAAAAAATTAATTTGGCCCATGGGGGTCCGTTTTACACATGCTTTAGGGTCTGCAATAGATAGATAGATAGATAGATAGATAGATAGATAGATAGATAGATAGATAGATAGATAGATAGATAGATAGATAGATAGATAGATAGATAGATAGATAGATTCATCTATTCTCTTGACATCAATGTTCCTTAAAATCATAAGCGGACATGGCTGATCCCAGCAGATCCCAGCCTGTGTTGGAGGGAATTAGGGAACAGTTGGGATCATGAAGTCTCTGAGCTGTCTCTTATACACATC
>JAFBJS010057853.1:2981-57275 GCA_016785265.1 Paraplagusia blochii
GCTAATTATATTATTTTGAAAATTATGAAATCCAACCAGGATATTTTACAGGTGTAGTGAAAAGACAAGCAGACTGGCACATCACAGTGAATGTCTAGTTGTATCTGTATTTTTCTTTACTATTGAATTCATTCATCTTTATCTGCTTCGTTGTTGGTGTGTGGGTTGCAGGTCAACTGGTGCCACCCACATGACATTGCATCATATAGTGAGCCTCCTCGCACACACACGAGTGTTATGGTTTCTAACCTTCCTTAACCATTAGGTTAAGGAACTATTAACTATTATTATTTAATTGAAGAATTCACTATCATTCACATTAACGGGGATAAAGCCATTTTCAGTTGAACCAGTTACATCACCACTGATGACCTCATTACAGGCTTTGAAGATCCTTTCATCTTTATGAGGTGACTGAGATGCATTTGACAGAAGTTGTTCAAAAAAAAAAAGCCCTGCATTCATGTAGACAGTTACAAGTCACATGATCGATCTCTCAAGATCTACTAAAAGTGATGTCAGACACTTTTGACAACACTGATGGCTGCGACACAAGCAGTGACAGCAATCAGCGCAAGGATTTTGAGAATTCATCAGCACAGAACAATGATAACAAGGTGGAACAACAGGATGAGAAGCCTGGATCCAGTGACAATGTTCAAACTGTTTTAAATGAAGGGCAGAGGGGCCCGAATGAAGAGACGGCGATCGATCATACACAAAAAACTGAAACAAATAATGATGGAGGGTCCAAAGCCAGCTCTGAAAAGAATCACCATTTGGAAAATCGAGGAATTAGTATCCAGGAGGACATTGAAAGAACAGGAATTCTCTCCACTGGGGCAGTGGTTCTTGCGACAGAAAGTAACACACCAAACACCAAAACTGAAATCAAGAAACCAGAGCACATCAACAGCCAGACAGGAATTAAAGTGCCCGAGAGTATAAATACTCAGATGGATGTTAAGGCAACAGAAAGCAACAGTACCCAGACAGAGGGTGAAGCATTACAATGTACATGCACCCATACCGATGGACGGGTGACAGAAAGTATAAGAACACCTGGCAATGAAGTAGATAATAGTACCCAAACAGAAGAGGAGCAAGAAAGTATAACCACACCAACGGGATATGAAGCAGCGGAAGATAAAAATACCCAGACTGATGATGAGGCGACAGAAACTAACAGTACCCAAACAGAAATTGAGGCAACAGAAAGTATTAAGACTCAGACTGAACACGAAGAAACAGAAAATAGTAGTACTCAAACAGTGGTCCAAGCATCAAAACATAGAAGCATCCAAACTGAGGCTGAAGCATCCAAACATCGTACCACCCAAACAGAAGCTGAAGCATCGAGACCGAGAAGTACTCAAACAGAGATTGAAACAACAGAACATAACGGTACCCAGACGGAGGATGAAACTTTAGATGATAATAGTACCCAGACGGATGTGGAAGGGACGGAACATAATAGTACCCAGACAGAAGGTGAAACTTCAGCAAGCGCTGACACTCAGACTGAAAATGAAGTGACAGAAAGTAAATGCACCCAGACAGGCATCGGACCATTGGAAACCAACAGCACTCAAACAGAAATTGAAGCAACACACAGTAAAATAACGCAGACTGAAATTGGGGTGATCCAAAAAAACAACAGTTCCCAGACGGATGTTGAGGCAACAAAACACAATAGTTCCCAGACAGAACTAGAGGTAACAAAGCACAATAGTTCACAGACAGAAGTTGGGGCATTAGAACACAATAGTACCCAGACAGAAGTTGAGGTGACGGAAGAAAATAGTTCCCAGACAGACGTTGAGACAACAGAACACAATAGTACCCAAACAGAAGTTGGAGTTCCGAAACACAACAGTACGCAGACAGAAGTTGAGACAGAAAAAATCGCTATCCAGACAGAAAGCCAGAGTACGCAGACAAAAGTTGAGACGACAGAACACAACAGTACCCAGACAGAAGTTGAGATGGTAGAAAAAATAAATATACAGACAGAAAGTCAAAGTACCCAGACAAAGGTTGACGTGAAGGAAACTATTTACACACAGACGGACGTAGGGTTGTCAGAGAGTATCAGTACCCAGACAGACGTTGAGGTGTCCAAAAGTAAAAACACCCAGACAGAAATCAAAGTTAAAGAGAATGTGACCCAAACCGAAAGTGAGATAACAAGAAGTAAGAGCACCCAAACCCAAGGTGAGGATGCAAAAAGTGTGATCACCCAGACAGAATACGAGCTAACACAAAGAATGACTCAGACAGAAAGGGAGGCAGTGGAAAGTGTCAGCACCCAGACAGAAATTGGGACAGAAAGCAGTGACAGGAGCCACGTCTCCACGCCAGTGCTACATTATTTCTTGTCACCTCACGCACGAACGAGAGTAACAACAGGCAGCAAGCCAATAGAAGGTAGGATTACAAAGATAGAAACAGCTGAGCGATGGAAACCTAGTGTGGAAAGTAAGATCACCAAATCCGATGACAGATACTGTGTCAGGTTGAGTACGGGAAGTAAGAGCACCCAGACAGAAAGCAAAGACAGATCCAGCTTCAGTCTGGGGTTACGAAGTAGGTGCACCCAGACAGAAGTAGCGGAAAGATGGAGTCATATTTCAAGGACAGGAAATAAAAGCACGCAAACCAAGAAAGCTACAGAACAAGAAGGTGATGGATCTAAACCCACTAAAGTAAAAGCTGCAAAGCACAGGCAGGAAGAGCCTAAAACCTGTGATCCCGACAAGGTGGTGTCAAGACGTCACATTCAACTCACGCAAAATGATGGGACAAGAGCAGAAAAAAACAAGTGGGAAGAGCAAAAACACAAAATGACATGGATCGGCAACGTAGGAGTAGGAGGTGGCAGCACCCCAATGATGTGTGCCAGAGTAAAAGCTTCAAAACATGAGCGGATGCAGCCAAAAAGCTGTACCACAGTAATTCCTGTGGGGTTATCAGCAAATAACCAAAACCAGCCTTCAAGTGCAAGAATAAAAGTCACAAAATATAAGAAAGAAGAGACTAAACACATTGATAGGGATTATCCAGCACCAGCAGGAGGTAAGCACAGCCAGATAGTAAATATTAAAATGAAAGCTGAGAAATATGAGAGTGAGGACCCCAAAACCCGAGTCAAATGGATGAGTATGATGGGTACTAATGGGCACGTTCTAGATTCAAAGATGCTCGCTGAAAAACACACTGTGCAGCCCACTAAAGTGTGCCCTACTGAAAACCACAGAGGACAAACAGGAAGTAAGAGGCAAAACACAAAATTAAAGAGGGAAGATCGCAGACCCTGCGATAGTGAAAACTACAGTGCACCAGCAGGAGGTCGAGCCATTCAAACGCACACCACTAAAACAAAGGGTGAAAAGAATGAAAGGGATGAGTACAAAACCTTTCAAAGTGAAAGCTACAAAGTGCCTAACGGGAGTAGGCACGATCACATTGGCCCAACCAAAAAAAAAGCCCTGAAATATGAGAGGGATGACCCTAAAACCCCTGAAAACTATGGGGCGCTGACGGCAAGTGACCGTAGAAGTGCCAAAATAAAGGCTGAAAAACATGAGAGGGAAGAGCCTAAATTTTATCATAGTAAGAGCCACAATGTGCCAACAGGAAGTAAGTACAAAACTGCCCTAAAAAGGGCTGAAGAGGAGAGCGAGGAGCCGAGATCTTTTGATAGTCAAGGCTATCGAACACAAACAGGAAGTAGGCACAAGGCCCCCATCAAATTTAAGGCTGAGATAGTTGTAAGGGAGGACCCCAAACTTAGCAAATGTGATAGTGTGGCAGCAGCAAGTAAGAGTCCAAAGCATGCTGATCCACCTTATATGAGATGGAGCAGTGGTGAGGCCACAGGATATCAGAGTAGCCATACACAGAACACCAAAATGAAAGCTTTGAAACATGAAAGGGAGCAGACAAGAAGCTGTGATCATGAAAGCAACAGAGCTGTGACAGGAATCAAGGGTAACCAGTTGCAGGTGAACAAAATAAAGGCTGTAAAACCTGACAACAGTGCGTTGACAGGAAGTAGGAACAGCCAGACACAAAAGTCAAAAGCAGGGAAACATGGTCGGGGGGAGTCGAAAACCAAACCCCACACAGGTCCAAACATCGACAAGAGAATGACTGACCTTAGGAGTGACATCATGACCCTGATCAGGAGCTTTGACAGCCTGAAGATCTGGACACCAACAGGAAACCAGAGCAGTGATTCGGACTCAGACTCTGACTCAGAAAACTCCACGTCTAACGTTAGCTACGACAGCCACACGGAGTCTTTGAAGTTCCGAACACCCAGGGCAATGCAAAGGCAGGAAACTGATGAAGATGATGATGAAGATGATGACGATGAGGACGATGAAGATGAGGATGACGAAGAAGAGGAGGATGACCATGAAAAGAAGAAAAAGAAGCAGCGCTGGTCATTATTTCAATGGTTTAAACACGGTCCTCCCCGCCGTGACTCCCGGGACGACCTGCACAGGATATGAGTACCAAAACCAAGAGGTACACTATGCCACTGTGGACCTTTGAATTTGCGCCCATGTGGCCCTGCATGACCAGATGAGATCAGGAGGTCAGTTGACCCAACTGTCAAATTTGCTAATGTCATAGCTGATGCTAGAAGATGCTACAATGAACTTCCTGTTTCGTCTGAATGCACAGCTCTGGTTTCCTTAGCCTTTTCTGGTGACCTGCTGAAGATATCCCATGACTGTTGCCATAACTCTGTCCTCAGGCTACTGTTCTGACTCAGCTTAGACTGAACAATGTGTTCCGGCTGAGTGTAGCCTTAGCGGGACAGACATTAATCACAGATTGTTGATAACCCTTGTTATTGATGTAAAAACTGAATTTTGTAAATAAAGCGAACCTGAACCTGAATGAGCACCTGGTTTACCTTAAGGACAGATTCAGCTCTGAAGGGGGCAGCAATGTCACATGTAAAGTATGTCATTTTTTTGTAAGAAGTAACTGTAAATATTTGTTTCTGCTTCAAATTGTTGATAAAATAAAGTGTTTATTTACGCTGTACAGGACTTTCTCACTTCTTTCTTGGCGGGTTGTGGGGTGTGGGTTGTGGGGGGTTGCCACCCAACCACAGTGTTGCTTCCTTAATTGCTGTGCTACGACTGATGCTCCACAAATATAATAATGAAGCAATGAAAATCTGCACGGTCATAATTTCACCTCACACAGTTGAAAGAGACTGTTGGACAAAAATGAACTTCATCCATTTTTAATTCATTCTGAAATTAGAGTCAGAACAAAACAAAACAAACCTATAATTTAAACAATTTAATTGTTGTTTTAAAGTGTAAGAATATGTGTCTCATATTTATTGGACACAACAGCATTTTAATGAATAATAAATATGAGAGAAGACAACAAACTTACAAAACACTTAATCTTACTTCTCTTAATTATTCCTATGGTGATAACACATTTCTATCTATTGTACCTACTGTATAACACATCTTTCATTAAGTTAAAAATATGTTATTTACAAATTTGCTGATGTTTGGCAGATCGGACATCATTGCCCCAAGTTGCCAAAGTCCAATAGTGATGCCAGACTTTTTTTTTTCTTTGGTCTTGCCTTCAACCCTCTCATCTCCTGGTTGTTGTCGGTGGCCTGAAGCTTGGGTGCGACTTATGCAGAGCATCTTGCAAATTGGAAACTTGCGATTGGAGCAGGACTTTCACGCTGCTCTCTTGCACCAGTGCCGAGCGCAGCTCCTTGTTTTCTTTTTCAAGACTGTCAATCCTGTGCTGCTCAGACTGAGGTTTGTGCATCTCCTGGTTTTCACTTTTCAGATGATCCATCCTTTGCGGGTCACTCTGTGGTTTCCAGTTCATCATGGAAACCTGGGACTGAAGAACCAACTTCCTGCCACCCATCTCAGGATTGGGGGTTTCTAGGATATCCATCTTCTGCTGATCGGCTTGTAAAGTCTTGTCCAGCTGGGTCAACTGAGCCTGAAGCCACGTCAGTGTGTTCATCTCGTGGGTCAGTGCCGAGCGATTCTGTTGGATCTGGTTCTGTAGAGTTTCAATCTTCTGTCGGGCTGCAAACACAGCTCGTTCCAGGAACTTCCTAAGAAGGTCATTGTTACCTATCAGAGGTCTTTGGTTGAAACTGCTGTCGGCCATTTTTTTTTTCTCTTTGTTCTTTAATGTCACAATTTTTTAGCCCTTCCTTATTGTTGCTGTTTTTATCAATCCTTGTTCTTTGGTCCAACAGTGACAGAAAGTAAGATGTGGTTTTACTTAACTCATTCTGGGTTCTGTCCATTCAAAGGATCAATGACATTAGACTCTAAGGGCTTTGATGCCTTAGAAATGACAAACTCAACTACTCATTTGATCATAGCCCGCAAGAAATGATGAAAGGAAGTTTAGGAGTTGCTGTTGAAAAAAGCAGACTAACACTCGACCAAGCCATAGTGTGGGTGCTTGTTTAATCTTTGATGTGAACAGGCACGATGAGCTAAGTAAAGAAGCAGCAATGACGTAGCTCTATGCCAGGTAGAGTCAAGTCTAGGACTGATGAGTTCCATAAAATATAAACAAAGCAGGTAAAGAACTGCATTGCTATAAATGGTGTTATTGTATTTATCACTAAATAGTGTCCTGAGTTTTTCCTAAAATACTTTGGTTTGTTTATAAAACCTTGGATCAGTTTTCTAAATAAACAGAATTTAGCTCTTACGGTAAAACTACACTAACCTACTAAAAATACTATAAATTATGAGATGCAAAACACTTGACCTAAATCCTACGATCTACCCACCTACTGATTAGTTAACGTATTGGGCAGTTGGTGGCCCAGTGGTTAAGGAAGTGGACTTGGGTCCGCAAGACCTTTGGTTCAAATCTCCTACTTCTACTTCTCTACTTCAGGCCACATTTCAATCAAATGTGCAGGGTTGCCCGAAAAGTGTAAAGTGCATGTAGGGGGGTACATTAGTACAGTTCCAATCACCACTGCAGACACTGTCTGCTCCCGATCTGTAACATTACCAGTTGCTGGCAACCTCCTTTGCATACAACCCCCTGATTAAAATAGATTAAAAAAAATTAACTGCAATACCGACATCTAGTGGTTTACACTTGTACATACAGCCATTTCCCCCATATCATTTGGTGAAATCCTTGACGATTCCTACAGATATTACGTAATTATGCTACTACTTGGCTGATATTATTGGACACTCCTACATGTTAGCCCTCAAACCTGTTGGTCTTCACACTCTTTATTCTAAGCTGACTGATTAGTACCTAGAGCCCATATTGTTTTGAACATGTTTGGTTGAATACCGTAAACAGAATCTAGCTGCTTGTGTCCAGAGCAAACCATTTTGTTCTGGTACCGAAGGAGATGATAACACAACACATGCCTACACCCACAGGTGAACCGCTGGATGATGACTGTGATCCTGTTCCAGGAAAAAGAAATGTTGGAACAAACAGTTTTTGTGCAAAAAATACAAAGGATGAAAATTTATTATGAAAAGCGTCGTTTTGATTGTTTATAAAAGTGTGACATCATTGTGTAGGAGGCAGAGCAGGAGGCGTGTCCTCTGCAGATACAAATAAAAACATTTATCTGGACATTGGTGTACCATGTGACTGACAGCAGCATGTGCTAGAGAAGCTAACTGGAATGTTTTGTTCAGTAATACTGATCTGTACCGTCTACGAACATGGCTGCCGCAGCCACCGCGCACTGACCACTGCTGTCTACAGGTCAGCTGACCCTACAGGAGGTCACGTGGTCACAGTCATGGCGTCTGTTTGGGCAGTGGCTTTTACAACAGCTGTACAAGATGTGTCACGCTGCGCTCTTGTTGGGCAACTCGGTGCTGTTGTGTCGAGTCTTTCGCGATGTACCGTCATCTCGCGGCCGTGCCCTCTGCAGGTTGGACATGGCGGCCGTGCGCTCAATGTCAATGAGGGCATACTGCTCTGTGCGGCGGGTAGGGGTCGTGGGGGGCAACGGAGAGGTGGGAGTGCGGGGCGTGTGTGGGTTGCTGCCATCTGAGGTACCTTTATTTGCGGCCACAGTGCTGCCATCTGTCTCTACCTCTATGTAGTTAAGCGTTTTGGGCACATCAGGTTGTCCCAGCAGCGGTGGTCGGCGGAAGTCAAAGTTGAAGATTGTGGGGGCATCAGTACGACGACGAGCCGTGTCAGGCCGGTGGGCACTGAGAGGGGCTGTCACGTTCTCGGTGTTGACATAGTTGTGTGAGGGTTCAAGGGCAGCAGACAACGGGTGGGAGTAGGAATGGTGCAGCGCCCCATGGTGGTTGTAGCCGTTGAGCGATGAGGTTTTTAGCTCCTCCTCCTCACTGCTAGGCTTCCTGGTCTCCCACACCGGTGGCAAAGCTGGCAAGTTTTCATAGTCCAGCAGAGCAGTGCGCCGCTGAGCCGAGTTGTTAACATTCTGCAGGTCGGGTGTGAGAGGGGGAGGACGATGTCGACGAGGAGCCGAGTTGTTGGAGTGCAGGGGAGCGGATTCAGGCTTGGCCTCGGCGTGGCCGTTAGTCTCTGCCGGCTCTGTGTCTTTCTGCTCTCGCTGGCGTTTCTCCATCAGTTGCCTTTGGACCGGTGTGGGGCCCAGCACGAAATGAACACATGAAGGCGCCATCACGACCTGTGGCTCCGGCGGAGGTGGCGGGGCTGGCGGCTCACCACGATGCCTGGGGGGTGGTGAAGGTGTCGGTGGAGCCATTGACTGTGAGGAGGTGGGGCTTTCCAGAGGGGTTGTGACAGTCAGGGGACTACTTTGGTCCTCAAGAAGGCCTGTAGTGTTGACGTAGGTGTGGACCTGAAAACGAAGACGAATATTTAACCAAAAAGAATTCTGGACCTGTTTGGATCAACAACAAATATGGCCTAAAAGGAAACCATGTGACCTCACAACTAGTATCAATCAATGAGAAGTTAATCATCCGTGTTTTGATCAGTAGTGTTATATAGCGCAAAAATGTACCGTTTCCTCAGTAACGAGCAAGGGGTGCGTCGATTCCTCCCCCATTGACGGCAGGCGGGTGCTGCCAACAGATGGATGACGAGTCGATGGATGCGACGGAGGTTCACTCACTGACGGAATCCGAGTGTCGCCGTTAGGAACTGTTGGAACAGAGTAACCCTGAGCTGGAAAGCACACAGAACCAACAACAATCCATCAGGTTAGTAGAACTTTACTTGAACAGTTTCCATCTCCACATGTTCCCTCCATCTTCTACTCTGACTCCAACTACCTCCATGCCCTCCTGCATTGATTCATCGTCAGTTTTGATCACTGTGTGTATTGTCTTACTAGTTATCGTTACATTCTATTGTGGCTATCGCTGCCCTACAGGTGATGTCAATGTCAACGTTGTCACAGTATTTGTCAGTGTTATTTTTGTTTAGCCAATTTACCTGCAGAAGTTTGTGCCCCCTGCTGGCTGGGCTCCATCACTGCCTCCTCCACCACACTGATGCTGTGACTGTGCATCACCTCCTGCAGCATGTTGAAGATTTCCTCCGCACGGGAGCATTTGAAGGCAAAGATTCCTACAAAACAAACGGGTGGGATGTGGTTGACGGCAGGACCACAATGGCTCCAAACAAGCATTTACAGATGTCAAGTGTGTGTTTCTTTTGTGTCCGAGTTCTCACCTTGACCGGTCTGACATCGCCGTCCGCTCTCAAATGAAAACAGGTTTGAGTCGTAACCGTAGCGTCGCAGACACAGGTACGGCCACCTGACGTCATCGCGGCGATGAGTGTGAAGAACCAGCTCCGAGTCGGTGAGTTCCATCACACCAGAGCCCAACTCATTCCCATCATCGTCGACATTAACCACCTGTGTGGACCACAAACACACATACTATAGGAACCGGACTCAGTCTTTAACACTTGACGGTGACAGAGAAGCTGCAGCTCACCTTGAATTTACTCTGATGATTTTCTGGAATGGACTCTTTGTCTGGACAGCTTAAACAGCTACCCATGATTCCTCACTGCACCACCTGACATCTGCAACAAACCACAACATGACAGGGTTAAGAAAAAAAAAATGTAAACGAAAGACCAGCATGGGTCACGAATGCTCGATAACACTCACCTAGTTCCTGGCCTCAGTGGTTCTGGTTCCATCCTTAGAACCCGAAAGAAGCTCATGCTGCAAAACCTCAGTCAACATCAACGCCAACTTCAACATGGACGTCAATGTTCACATCAACGTCAATGGGCCTGAAAACAATGAGAAATTTGGTTTAATGACTCATATCTACCACCTCAGGAGACTCAAGTGTTAGGTGTTGATTATTGATGACTAATATTGACTATTTGCAGAAATTCATAATGCTGATTTTTGCCCCAAAATGCCTTTATTTACAATTTTAATATCAACTGATACTAATATTGATCCCATTAATATTAATTAATTTATTTCTACAAACCAATGAATCAGTTTCAGGCAACAGCATTCCACATACAATGATGATAACTAAAATAGATTAATAAAAAAAAGCTGCAATGCTGCCATCTAGTGACTTTTTTATATAAAGGTGGTTTAAGAAAAAAAAAACAGGCATTGCGTCAAAGGGTTTACATTGTCATAGATAAAAAAGTTAAACTGAACTTTCTCCCCTCAAGAAAATGAAGGATGGGACAGACATCATGTCTTAAGAACTTTTTTGATTAACGATGACCACAGGCTGCCAAGTGTTTAACCAGGTTATCTGACACGAAAGCCAGACTTGGCAAAAAAACACAAGTGAATCGGGTTTTAGACTGAAAACTAAGTATTTACAATTCACCAGTTATAGTATTGTTTATGTCACATGTGTCAAACTCAGGACCAGGGGCCAAATCTGGCCCACAGCGCAATTATATGTGGTTTGCCAGATCACATATATGTACTGGAGTTGGCCCCAGTTTACAGACCCTATAGCAGGAGTATTGCCAGTATATGCTTGTTGTTATGGCACATACATTTTGTCTTTTGTTGTTGATCTATTAGAAAAATATTTGTTAATAATAGAAATATTACTAATATCGACAAGATATTAGCCAATTATTGGAATCCTACATAGGGTTCTAAGATGTCTACCTCAGTTTTGGGGGCAATTGGTGGCATCAGCAGGGGTCACTATGGGTATCGGGAAAATTAAGTGACATAATATCAGAAATCCCTAGTTCATATCCCAAACAAAAGTTTGTTCCCAAATGAAAAAGTTCTACATTACAGATCTGTAGAGAAGGGAAACATGAAAATGTCAATAAATATTATTTTTTTTCCAAAAACTTTGTCCCTGTTTACTATTTTTGTCCCTGGTAAGATGAGTTTGCCAACTCTGGTCCAGGTCAAAACTGGGACAAATTCCAGACCAGATTCAAAAAAACGAGACCTGGTCTCACAGACGCAGGTTTCGTGTTTCTTCTGTCCTGTCCTGGCAGTGGATGATGGAAAGAAAAGAAGCTGAAGAAGCTGCTCCATCATCAGAATAAGGCATCACCTCCTGTTTCATGATGTCATGGTGACCAACCGTCCACACAGACATCTCCAGACCTTCTCTCTCACATTGTTTCTCCAGACTTGGATTTGTTTTTACTAGAACCTCTGGCGTCAGAGAAGTGGGAGAAGAAAGGTTTTAACAAACTAACGGGAAGAGTTGGTGAAACGAACACAATCCCGGTTCGTTGTTGTTGTACGGTCACCAAAAAACACTGCTGCCCTGTGTCGGTTTAACAGTGTGTGGAAGTCCAGTCTGTGACTGTGTCTACTGGCTGTTAGCTCTGTAAGCTAAGCTAACCCTAAGAACCAGCAGCGGCCTCTCCTCCTCACCCCCTCTCCCTTCTTTTCTCTCCCGGAAAAGTCCAAAAACTTTTCTCACCTGTTCACTTCGGTTCCGTCTTCTCAGTTCCACTTCGCCTAAATTCGTGTTCGGTTCTGCGCCCACTCTTCTTTGTCCGGGTCGCCGTCAGCAGCTACACCCGCAGATCCTCCATCTTTCCGCCAAAAAAAACAATCACAACTTCTCTCGGATGTCTTTATCGGGCTTTACACAATCGATCGGAACCCGTTCCGCGAACCATGTCCGTCCTCACACACCGACCTTCACTGTAAGACTCTTGGAGCCGGCCGAACGCGTTTGTTTGTGGGGAGAAATTGACTTTGAAGTGCTGCTGTTCTGTTAGCCCAACAGGCTAATGATCGAAGCTAAACTTCCGACACTTTCAATGTGGTGAAACTGAGGTGGTCTGCGCATGCGTGGAAGGCGCAAGAGAGCGAGAAAGAGAGAGGGAGAAAGGGAAGGGGGAGGACGGCAGGCACCGCGCAGAGTAAACATTCTGTCCCAACTTCTCATCCAGAACCTCGTAGTACAGAGGTGTCGAACTCAGTGGGCATTAGAAACTGACATGATGTCTCAGGCCAAACTGAATTTTTATTGAAAAATTATAAATATGTATTTCGTTTTTTTCATATGGAAACATTAAATCGGAACAGGCGATTCTTAATAGTGTAAAAATTAGAATTAAATTAGAGATCAGAGGTATATATTTCATTTTCTGTACCTTTTAAAAAAAAAGTACTACAACAAAAACCATACATCAGTAATACTACAAATTCTGCTAGTATTTAAGGGCTTTAGTGGAGCACTAACTGTAATACACATTTGATATGATCTCGTGGTACCAAATATAATCACAATGTGGGCCAAATTTGGCCCACGAGCCTGAGTTGGACACCTGTGCCGTAGAGATAAATAACTACGTTAAAAATTAAGAAGAAAAAAGTCAGGCATATTGCAGGAATAGTTTCATACAATCAACAAAATGGTTTAAAATCATGAGAAAAAAAAACAATTTTCCAGGCTCGAACAAATTGTAAGATTGTAAACCTGAAATTTAATGTTCAGATTTCTGACCACAGGAGGCAGCATTGAGCCGATGAGTGCCTTAAACCCAACGTACACTGTTTTGTCAAAATGTTTCAGTCATGTGACGATTGGGTTTGGTTCTGATTGTTGTTGAGTTGTACCCCTGCACAGAGACATGTTTTCAACCCATTTCACCTTACCTCAGTGGTGACGTGGCGGTGGGGGGATTTGAACCTGAAACCTTCCAGACCCATGTCCAGTTCCTTATTCACTAGGCAAAATAATTCACCCATTTTTTTTCCTAAACCTGCCCAAATGCATGAACATACAGTAGGTACCCCTAAGATTGCCTGGGGTTTTCATCCTTGTTCTGCTGCAGGGGGCGCTCAAGGGACAGTCAATCTTTGAGAAAGTATTTTCAAAAATAGCAACATAAGTGAGATTGTACTAATTTATTTCCTTAAAAACTCTGTATTTACACATGTACAGTGAAGACAAACGGTTATAAATAAAGATTATTGCTTATTAGTTATTGATTAACTTGTGCGATGATTAAAGTCTCAGTGCCTGAAGTTCAGCGACTCTGGAAGAAGAAGCTTCTGGTCAGTGAACAATAAACTGGACCGAGAGCCAATCAGCTGTGAGCTGTCGACGTCTCTGATTGTTGATTGTGATTATTCCCTGATCAGTGATGGACTCACCTCTGTGGCTGCTGCACCTCAGGTTCTCGTAGATGATGTTCTCGGGTTCACTGCCGAGTTTTCTGGCCCGCAGAACGTCTCGAACGCACTGATGCAAAAAGACGTACTGACGCTGACACACACACAAACACACACACAAACATAATGATTATCAAGTCCTTAGTTCTGTCGATCGTTTTGCAACCTAAACTTTTGTCAACAAAGTTAGTGACATTGATGTTAATCCTGGAGAATAAACACTCAGTGAATGTCAGGCCTACACAACAGTGGTTCCCAACCTCTGGGCAGAGGACCATTCTGTGTACTGGGCCATAGTTGTTATATTTCCGTTTTGTTCATGATCTCATTCAAATATGACTAAACCCCCATTATTCTTTGACTTTCACTTGATTCAGTCAAAATGTCTTCCCCATGTCCACAATTTTCCTAAAAGTTCTTCTGCAGCTGATAACATGTAATGTAGATAGCTCTCAAGAACTGTTCACTGGCAAACTGAAAAACATTTGGAATGTTTCTTGAAGGTCGCTCAGGGTAAAAGAGCTAGCGAGGAGACCGAAGAAGAGCCTACATCTTCAAAGAAGAAGAAAGCTGTCTTTAGGAGACACCTAGAGTCCTACTAAAATTAATAGATTTATTGACGGGTTTTTCTCAAGCACAGACACTGCATTGGCACTGAGTGGCTCTTTAATGAAACCTTCAAAAGTTATTTTTTTGTGTGTTGTACCTCAGTCTGGACCATGTGTGATCGGTGAAGTCTCAGGTCAAACACAGAACCATAAATGTCCACTGTGTCCCTGGAGTCCAACTGCTGCAAAACCCGATCCAGAACAATGAAGGTCCCAGTTCGACCAACACCAGCGCTAATACACGCAGACATACACACACAGGACAGGTGACGTGGAAGTAGTTGGAAGGTTCCGATATGTTCTGCAGGTTTCTGTTGGTTGGGTACCTGCAGTGGACCACTGTGGGTCCAGATCCGGGGCTTCTGTTCACATAATCTCTGACGGTTCTCACAAACTGGATCAGGGAGTGAGTCGTTTCTGGGACACCATGATCCGGCCAAACGGTGTAGTGGAAGAGCCGCACCAGGCGAATGACGTTCAGCTGGTCCTCCTGAAAAACACATGGTTCTTCAAGTTCTAGTATGCCTTGGAGACCAAAATCTAGGTTCTGGATGCTTCAAGTCAAGATGCTAATAACAATTCAGTAACTGACAAGGTTGTGCAAAGGTGAAGAAGATTATTAGTTCACGGAATGAAGGAAGTTCACGGAATGATGAGGTCTTGTACAGTATGTTTGGACACTGATGCAGAAGAAGAAGATGATGAAGAAGGGTATAACAGCGGATGATGAAGGTGAAGAAACGTACGTCACAGATGTTGAATTCTCGTATCGTCCACTCAGGGAGAACTGACTCAGACGTCATTCTGACGATCAGGTCTCCGTAGTAAAGTGGATCCTGGTCAAACGGCCAATAGTGATCACACTTTACCTGCAGGGGGCAGCAGAGCATTAACAATATTTTCAGCTTCTGCCTTCGAGCCTGTGACATCCTCTCACTTACCCGTCCCTTTTCTACACACTGTGTGACCATCACAACGTTGTGCACATTCTGCTCCCAAACCATTTTCCAAAAGTCATCTTTGGTGCCGGGCAAAGGTCCCTGGGTGGCAATGTACTCCCGACGGAAGTTGTTGCCCTAAAAGAGGGAGGTTTTGAACAGTTTTAAACTGAGGTTCATTCTAATAATGGATCACAACATGACCATAGCATAGTTGTTCTCACAGGGATGTAGCTAGCGTTGATGTAGTCGGAGCAGGGGTCATCGTCAATGTACGAAAGCTTTACCCTTGTGGAGTCATCTAAGGGAGAAAGGGCAGTTAAGATGCTTTGGTTTCTGATTTTCCTTTATTCTCTCCGGGTAATGAAGGTGGGGTCAAAACACTCACAGGGCAGAATGTTGTTGTATCGGTTTTTCCCACGATTCTCCGGCAGCAGAGCCGAGTCCAGGGGTTGGTTTCGTCCAACGTCTTTTAGGCGCTGATGGTAGAAAACCAGCAGATCAGTACTAGGTCCAGGACTCAGGACTTTTCCAGTGGTCCTTGGGGGAGACTCACCTCATACTCCTCCGACAGCAAAAAGTTTGAGTCAGCCTGAAGTTTGATGAAGTGAGATTCAAAGGTTGTGATCCTGATGGGACTGAAAGACATGGGACAGTCAGTGCCAGAAAGTTCGACGATTAAAAAGAACAATTGAATTGTAAA
This sequence comes from Paraplagusia blochii, assembly GCA_016785265.1. Lineage (NCBI taxonomy): Eukaryota > Metazoa > Chordata > Actinopteri > Pleuronectiformes > Cynoglossidae > Paraplagusia > Paraplagusia blochii. The sequence continues at coordinate 18,855 of JAFBJS010057853.1, forward strand.
TGTTCTCACCTAGAAATGGAGCGGTGCCTGTGGGAATCGAGGAAGAAAAATGAGTGACAGAATTTTTACTTTAAATATATGTATAAAAATACATGAAAGATTTTGGATCCTCACCCTCTGATCCCAAGATGAACTGATGACATCACTCTGTCTGTCCTTGTGCTCAAACCAAGGTCTGGCCCCTCCTCCAACCTGAAACACCAATCAGTAGTCAGAATAACCACTTCGAATAATGGTAATCCAATAATACAGTACCTTTGATTTGCCAAATTATGTGTGCTGTATATAAACATCTCTATATGAAGGTGACAGCACTAGATGGCAGCATTGCAGCTCATTTTATTAAACTATTTTAACTTATAATTGGGAGATTACACAACAACTGTGTGTTTGGGTCTTCAACTCACACTTTGTGCCTTTTGTATCTACACACAAGTGCTGCACCGACTCCGCCCAACACAATGACCAGAAAAAGAGCAGCAGTGACTCCACCCTCCATGACTCCACCCACAGGATCTGCCACACAAACAAGTACCATCTCTATGTTTTGTTCTTGCAGGCATGTCTGTTCCTTCATGTGTCTTTCTCTCACCGGCATTAGTATAAACAGGAAGTGACAGATACGTGTCAGCGTATAGAGCGGAAACAGAGGGGGCGCTGTCGTCATCATTGAAAAGCTGTGTGAAAGCACGAACGCTCAGTCTTTGGAAAAAAGACGAAACACGTTAATAACATTTTGGCATCGAACTATGAAATGTTGACGTGACACAAACGCCGCCACCTGTAGGCCGTCTTTGGTTTCAGTGGACCATCACAAAACTGGTTCCCGCTGATTTCTTGCTCACAAGCGCCCCCTAGTGACTTTGTTTGTGCCCCCACAATGATGTCAACGGTTTGGGTAGAGTCATCTTTCTGGGTGCACTGACTAGGAAAGAAGCGGGTCTGGTAGTGAGTGACTGAGCTGTTGGTGCTGTAGTCCATGTATGACGGTAGGGGGTGCTGCTGAGCAGGGTGGATATCGTTAACACCTGGAAAGAAAGAGTTCCCATTAAAGCTCCATCTTAATGAACTTGTTTTGATTTGTGCAGAAGACATTTTTACCCTGCGACTCAATCACGATGACCGCAAACCACTTGATGACTCCGTTGACGTCGCTGAACCAGCTGCAGTTGAAGCTGAAGGTGATGGAGGACGTTGATACCTTGGCAACTGTCTGACTCACCCTGGTGGAGAGGGGCGGGGATGGAGGTCCTGTGGACATTGTCAGTTTTAGAGCACGACATGTGCAGTGATGTCATCAATTTTTCCATGTGACTCACGATCAATCATGGTGACGGTTTCGTCCCTGACTTCTTTGCTTGTCGTCTGCTCCGACATCACCTTGACTGAAACGCTGTACCGCTTGTGAGGCTCAAGATGAGTGATGATGTAAGAGCTGGTGTTCTGTCCTGTACGTTGTGAGTACACCATAGTCCTGGTCTCCTGACGAAGACACTCCACAATGTAGGAGTCAAAATCAGCCAGCGGAGGCATCCAAGAGCAAGTGATGGAAGTGGAGCTCTGAGGACGACAGCGGAGACCATGGACGGGACCTGGTTCTGTAATGACAGGACCAGAAGACAACATTGGACATTAGGCTGATATCATAAGCAATTAAAGTTGTGAGATTCCCTTTATGGGGTGACAAGGATGGACAGGATTAGGAATGAGGTGATTAGAGGGACAACACAGACAGGAAGGTTTGGAGAAAAAGCTAGAGAAGACAGATTGAGATGGTTTGGACATGTTCAGAGGAGGGACATACATTGGTAGAGGAATGATTATAGAGATGGAGCTACCAGGTAGGAGACAAAGAGGAGGTTGATGGATGCAGTGAGGGAGGACATGAAGGTAGTTGGAGTTAAAGTTGAGGATACAGAGGACAGGGTGAGATGGAAAATGGCTTCCCCTTAAAAAGGCGATAAAAAAGCGATTTTCCACCTACTGGTACGGATGCTGTTGACAACAGCAGCGCTGTATGTGGGTGCCATTCCAGCCTCCGTGGCACCGCTTATGGTGCGAAGGCTGAAGGTGTACAGTCTCCCGGGAAACAGCCCCTTCAAAAGGCGGTTGCTGGATGTGCGGCTGTGGTAAGGGTTAATGACGGTGAGTTGATCTGCAGGCGTCCAATGAAGGTCAAAGTCATCGAAATCTGAATGAGCGGGGACATTCCAGGTCATCTCTGCTGAGGTGTTGGTAACTCCACCAAACAAGACAGAGGTTGGAGGTTGTGGGGCTGGGTGCGAAGAAGAAAGTATATAATAATATATATATATCGATTATTTAATTTAATATTTAATTTAAGGTGGTCTCACCAGTTCTGCCAAATGCATTGGCTTTATTCTGCAGTTTTCCACTCAGACTCAGGACCTCAGCTCGGTACAGTCGCCCAGGGACCAGACCAGAGAAAATAAACTTGCTGACCTCGGACCCCAACTGCTCCTGCGCGTGGCGCTCACCGGCCTGATCGTACAGAGACAACAAGTACCCGCTGACCACACCCACGCTGTCTTCCCACGTCACTCTCAAAACACTTGACTGGTTTGCTGCCAGAACCTTGAGAGACTGAACGGCCGCTGGGACTGTGGTTGAAACATCAAAATCAATGATTATGAAAGATGAATCACAAATTCACCTTCAGGAGTTGAGTTAACTTGTGTTTACCGGTTCTGGCCCACATGCTGGTCCGATTGCTCTGCTGTCCACTGTGGGTCAAAACCACAATTTTATATGTGGCTCCAGGTGTGAGACGTTGAAAGGTGCATTGTAAAGTGCTGGCCTGAAGATGGCGTCGCTCCTGCAGTGACTCATCACTACGATATAAGACCACTTCATAAGAATCCAAGTCTCCCTCTGCAGGGGACCAGAGGAAGGACAGGCTGCTGCTGCTGTTACTCCTAATGGTCAAGCCCGAGACTGCAGCTGGACCTGAGGAGGGAACGTATGTGATGTCCAACTGCTGACCAACATTTAAAGTACAAAAAATGTTTCGAGGGTCAGTCTTACTTGTGCGGGCATCTGCACTGACTCCTGTGTTGACCACACCCCAGCTCGTGGTCTGGACCAGAACTCTGTATCTTCTTCCTGGTGTAAGGTTCTGAAACTGGTAGCTGTGGTTTCCAGCGGGCAGAGAGGCATTCATCACATGACCTCCTCTGTCCTCTAGTATCTGCAGGATGTAACCATTGGCCACACCCACTGCTTCCTGCCAGCTCACTTGAAGGCAGCAAGTGGTGCCAAAGTTTTCCATCAACAGTGCGGTCACGGGGGCAGGGACTGAAACATGGACAAAAATCCACAAAACCATCAAATAGCCCGAAAAACCCTCTGGTAGTCCCACTGCCCCCCTGGGCCACACTAGTACTCAAAATAATGTCTAAGGGAAGATATGAGCAGATGTCTCACCTGTCCTTCCAGAGACTGTGTTGTTGTTGGTCAGTTCACCGCTCACTGAAGTCACTGTCACCTGGTACATTTGTCCAGGCTGCAAGGAACCAAATACCACCTGGTTCTGGTCTTTGGGAACTTGTCGAATATCTAGCTGTCGACTGCCTCGATACAAAGAGACCCAGAATTCATCCACGTCGCCCTCTCCTGGTGTCCAGCTCACCTTTAGACTGTCCTCACCTCGGCCCAGGTGGATGGTTTTAACCCTGCTTGGAACTGTGAAACACAGGAAACAGATTGGACTTTGGGCGTAGATTCTGGTTCCACGAATAGACCTGGGAACTGAATGACATTAGCTTCAGGAAATTTCAGGTTAAGGTTTCATGACTCAGTTTCTCCTAACCTGTGCGCCCTTCAATAAACTGAGCCCTCTGGTTGGGGCCACTGAAGGTGGAGACCAGTATTTTGTAAAGACGTCCTGGGGTCAGTGAGGACAGGACGTACATGTCCACACCACTGCCCAGCGTGACTGGAGGAAACACCTTCATATCCCTGAAGAGAAGCTGAACTTCATAGTGGTCGACGTCACCCGGAGCTGGTGACCATGTGATCTTCAGGTCTTCTGTGCCACGTTCAGTCAGTGTCAGAAGTCTGACGGCTGCTGGGACTAAAAGGATGTTGGTTATTTCACCAATGATGTCATCACAATTGGCATACTTAGTGTTACCAAAACATTACTACGACATCTAGACTTACACGTCCTGCCGTGTGTTGATGCGCTGGCCTCGTATTTGCCGCTGTACGTGTTTACCAGAATGGTATACAATCGCCCAGGAACCAGACCATGGAACACGCAATCGCTCAGGGCTTTTTCCACCGTTTGGTTCTGCAAGAATATGTTGTTGTGTTTGATGAAAACCCGGTAGTGGTCCACGTCTCCGGAGGCGGGATGCCATTGAACCTTAAGGTAGTCATCTCGGGCAGCGTGGGTTGCTGTGGGGTTCTGGACCTTGGAGGGTTCTGAGTGAGAAAAGTCTATGGTCACATGGGTAACAAAACAAAGGTGAGAAAAAGTTGATAGTCAATAGTGTCACTCACGTGTACGCTCCAAGACAAAGGTGTGGTTCTGGTATACGCCACTGCGGGCAGCGATGGAGATGTTGTAGAGGCGTCCGGACACCAACGAGTTAAAAACACACTCGTAACTGGACTTGGAAACAACCAGCGTATGAACCATGACCTCATGGTTTCGCAGTGTTACCACATAACCATCCACCTCCCCCGGAGATGGACGCCAGGACACGCTGAGGAAATCCACACGCCCATTGTTACTGACCGTGACCTCGCTGACAGCAGCAGGGACTGTAGGAGGAGCCAAAGACTAGTTAGCATTAAGCTACCAGAAAACAACAAAAAAATGTTGAAAAAGACAAATATTATATAATATCTTTTCAGGGGTGTGACTGACTGAAGCTGCGACTCCAACAGGAAGTCAGGAAGACTCTGACAGGAAGTCAGGAAAACTCTGAGAGGAAACCTGGAAGTCTGACAACTTTTTATTGTTGCTAGGAGTTCCTGACAAGTTCCTTTTCCTGGTACAACACGTACACACTGATCCTGATGCGTGACTCTAAAGATTGAACTAATGTTTAATCATTAACCTTAACCTTCACCTTCTCATCCTGGCTTTTAGTTACGGACATTTCAGAAAACAGAGCCAACAGAGGTCTGTAATAAACAACAGATGTTGGATCTCAGACTCATCTCAATTACTCAGAAATTACAATTGTTTATAACTTTTTATGTTGGTGGTGAAGTCAAAACCATATAGAACAAAAACCACAGAAAGTCTGGTCTTCAACACTTGAAACGAACTTAAATATAATTTTTCACAAGGTTATACCAAAAGTATAGTGTTACCTGTGCGTCCCTCGGCCACTGTTTGTCTGGAAGCGTGTCCTGCGCTAATGCTAGTCAGGACCATCCTGTACAAGGCTCCTGGTCTCAGGGATTGGAAGTGGATGGTGGTATCCTTGGCCTTTAAGCTCACATTCTTGATGATGGTGCTGTCGTGGACCAGAAGCACCTGATACGAGTCTACATGCCCTGCGACTTGTTCCCACGTTCCCTGAAGAGTGTCCACTGTACCCAAGTTGGACACTTGCAGGCTGGAAACCTGACCAGGAGCTAAGAGGATGAGACCAGGGAACCTTAATATCGTGTAGCATAAAACAGTGATTTGGGAAGTGAGCTGGGAAGTGATTTGGCTTCATGTATTGAATGGTCGTCCATACCTGTCCGTGCCGTCACCGAGACTGAGTTACTGAGGTTCCCACTCTTGGTTGTCACGGTGATGTTGTAACTGCGTCCTGGCGTCAAGAGGTTAAAGTTGCACTCTCTGGACTCCCAAGGCAGGATCCTCTGAGCCACTGTGGTGGCAGACTCCGCCCTCCTCAACACTACAGTGAAACCATCCCACAGACCCACCGGTGGCTGCCACACAATACTCAGGGTTGTATCATCAGAGCGAAGCACCAACAATTTCTGCACGGGACGTGGCACTGTAGACAAAACAGGGCCAATATTATTTCCAATTTGCATGAGAAAGTTTGGTTCTTGGAGAACATCAGTGCTCACTGACCCAGTCTACCCTCACAGACTGCCGTGTTACCCAGAAGACCACTGCGGACCGTGACTTCGGCCCTGTAAAGTCTCCCAGGCACCAGACCCAGGGTGAGAGCTGAGAATGTGACCAGACGGATCAGTTTTCCTACAGTCTGGTTTACCAGAACTACCGATCCATTCTTCAGTAGGATGTTGTACTCCTCCCAGTCACCAGGGGGTGGAGTCCAACTGAGTTTTAGTGTCTTGTCATTGAGACCAGAAGACAATGACAGAAAAGGAACCATAGCAGGGACTGAAATGACATGGAATAAACTAAATAAATAACAGGGTGGCATTCCGATTCTGGGAAACTGGTATTTGTTCTGTCCCTGTGAGGACAATTTTACCTGTCCTCCCTTGGGTATTGACCTCCACACTCCTACCACCAGCCCTAGATCTCACTGAGAGCTTGTAGGAACGTCCAGGGGTTAGACCTTCAAACAGAACCCAGGTGCTGTTCGATGGTAGTGGGTTCTGCAACACCGTCAAACCTGAAGATGCTAGCGTCACTAGGAGATAATCTGCCTCCCCTTCAAGTGGATCCCAGGATGCCAGAAGATGGTCCGAGGTGCCATTATTGTCCAGTTTCACACCTGTGACTGCTGCAGGTTCTAATTATACAATAACAACAAAATAGATCAGTAAAAAATGGTCTATTTAAGATAAAAACAGATTTTCACCTTTTGAGGAATTGGTACCTGTGAAGGCTTGTTTGGAGGTGGAGCTCCACAGTCCAACAGACTCTGTGACCACAGTGACCGAATATTTGGTCCCTGGTCGTAGGGCGATCATCTCAACAGACGTGGTTGTATTAGCTAGGCTGATGTTCCTCATCAGAATTCCGTCAGGATCCCTAAGCAAAACTTTGAAAGATTCGGTTCGACCCACACCCACCAGCCATGACAAGTGAAGGCTGTATGGAGATGAGGACACCACCTGGAGACCAAGTACAGAGGAGGGAGCTACAGGAGAAGAGATAATACGATTTATCCTCTTGCTATTTACAGTAAACTCTGCTGCAGTGACAAAAAACTTAAAGGGTGAACAGCAGGAACATGTCTCAAACCTGTTGCTGTGGTAGAAGAGACGGCAGGAGAACTCTTGCTTCCGGAAGCAGCAACCACATTGACGGTATACCGAGAACCGGGAACCAGGGAATTGAACCGACATCTTAAAACCTCCGTATCCTCTAATCGGACAGTTTGTGTTTGCCCTGAGAAAGTATCTTCCAGAGTCACATTGTACCAGTCTACATGACCCACTGACCGAGACCAGGAAACTGTTAAACCAGGTGAGGGGTATTGACCGTCAGGCTGATCCAGCAAAACCTCCAGGTTAGTTGGACTGACTGGTTCTACAGTGGAAGAATAAGACAATAAAATGGAAAAGAAAGTCCCAGAGTTAGCACCTGATTTAGGGGGTTTACTGGTTCCAATTAATTTTAATTTGGGTCTAGTCTTATTGGGTCTTAGTTTCATTGGATCACAAGACCAAGAAATAGATCAGGGGAAGCTGCTGGTCCAAAAACAGATTCAAGAACCGAATGTTGTGTTTCAGTCATACTCACCTGTCTGCACTAATTCTCTTTGCCCCTGTCCATCTCTTGTGGACAAAACGGAGAACATATACCAAGTCCCAGGTTGAAGACCCTCAGCCTGACACAGATACTGGTTTCGGTCCAGACCTGCATCATCAGGCTCACATTTGCCGACGCTAGTCTTCGACCCATGTTCTACTGTTAAAGCCAGGCCACATGACTTGGTGCCAGTTGTGACAGTCAGCACCACTGCCTCAGACCCAGACTTGACTTTAGTTATGTTCATCACACAGGAGGGTCCAGGAACCTCCTGAAACAGTTTGGACATTTTGGAGTTAGTTCATCTACCAGACAATACCAGAGACTACCACTATCTAGGAACCAGATGGACCTCAAAGGTACTTACTGTTGTAGTCCGGGTCTCAGGTTTAGCAGCTGCAGGAGTGATGGTGGTGGTGATGGGGGCTTGAGAGATTGATTGTCTGTTGCGGTATCTGATGGAGGTGTAAGTTGTGGAAGTAGGAGCTGCTGTTGATACAACTGTTGATGGACTCCGTGAAGAAGAACGCAAGGTTCCAGCAACAAGGGTCAGTGGTGTGGTGGGTGAGGCAAAGGGTGGAGATTCAGCATCAAGTGCTACAGGAGTGGTTGGTGAGGCAATGGGCGGGGCTTCAGCATCAAGGACAACAGGAGTGGTGGGTGAGGCAATAGGTGGAGATTCAGCTTCAACAACAACAGAATTGGTGGGTGAGACGATGGGCGGAGTTACAGTATGGCGGACTACAGGATTGGTGGGTAGGGTAATGGGTGGAGCTAATGGATCAAAGACTTTAGGAGTGGTGGGTGAGGCAATGGGTGGAGATTCAGCTTCAACAACTACAGGACTGGTGGATGAGGCAATAGATGGAACTTCACTATCAAGGACTACAGGAGTGGTAGGTGAGGCAATGGGTGGAGATTCATTATCAAGGACTACAGGATTGGTGGGTGAGACAATGGGTGGAACTTGAGCATCAAGGACTTCAGGAGTGGTGGTTGAGGAAATGGGTGGAGCCTCAGTATCAAGGACAATAGGAGTGGTGGGTGAGGTTATGGGTGGAGATTCATTATCAAGGACTACAGGATTGGTGGGTGAGACAATGGGTGGAACTTCAGCATCAAGGACTTCAGGAGTGGTGGTTGAGAAAATGGGTGGAGCCTCAGTATCAAGGACATTAGGAGTGGTGGGTGAGGTTATGGGTGGAGATTCAGTATCAAGGGCTACAGAAGGGGTGGGCGCAGTGGTGGGCAGGTGTCTTGTGTCAATGCTCTCTGATGTGTTGGGCGCAGTGGGTGGAGTACCTGTCTCCAGGGTTGTCATTGTGGTTGGAGGAGAGGTCCAAAGTTCTGTCTCTGTGAGTGTTGCTGTGGAGCGTAACAAAGTGGACGGAGTCTGGTTTTCCATGACCATGGATGTGTTGAATGGATCTCCAGGTGAAGCTTCTATCACATTGATGGATGTGTTTGACGTCACAGAGGATGAATCTTCTGGGTCTGTGACGGAGGATGAATCAGTGGGTGAAGCTCCCGGTTTGAGTGTCATAGACGGGTCAGATGAAGACCCAGGCCAAGGTTCAGTCTCTACAGTCACAGGTGTGGTATCCAGGTAAATGGGTGTAGGTTGGGTGCTCTGGTCATACATGGATGAGGTGGAGAAGTTGGGTTGAGATCTAGCCCCTTTTATTCGTAATGTGGTTTGTAGATCATAGGGTGGAGTTTCCGTATCTTCATATATGAGTGTCGTAGATGAATTGTTAAGTGAAGCTTCTGTCGCCACCATCATGGAAGTTGGAGATGGGTTGGTGGGCGGATCTTCTGTCTTTGGAGGTGTGGTAGATGGATTGGTGGGTGGAGTTTCTTTCTGCACAATCTCAGATGTGGTAGATGAATTGAGGGGTGTAGCTTCTGTTTCTACGATCACAGGTGTGGTGGATAGAGTTTCAGGTGGAGCTTCTGTTTCTACAATCACAAGTGTAGTAGATGGTTCGGTGGGTGGAGCATCTGTCTCTACGATCACAAGAGCAGTAGATAAATTGGCTAATGTAGCTGCTGTCTCTACGATCACAGGTGACGTAGATGGATTAGCGGGCGTAGCTTCTGCTTCTACGATCACATCTGTCGTCAATGGATCAGCGGGCGGAGCTTCTGACTTTACGATCACCGGTGTGACAGCTGGATCCATGGGTGGAGCTTCATTTTCTTCAGTTGTTGATGTGACAGTGTCATTTCGCTGGTCCTCCGTGCTGTTTTTAGTGGCCTCTGGTGGAGGGGATGAGAATGGCGGCGTTGACGTCCTGGTGTGTGAATTGATGACGTCCTTTATGTCTTCGGTCATTGAGGTGGAGCCTCGAAGGCGCCATCCGTGACTGCTCCCGAGTACTGCATAAAACAAAAGTAAAAGTTGGACGACACTTCATGGTTCATATCTCATATATTGTATGTGTATATTACTATAATACATAAATATATACACATATACTGTGTATATTTGTACATATATTTGGTCTATATATGATCTAGACTTTTGTGTTTGTTTAATCTGTTATATTAGACAAACACAACCATCAACCTGAAGCTCTGACAGGATTTTCTTACTTGTCTCTTCAGTCTCACGTCTCACCTGTCTCTGTCAAGTCAATGTGCTAATGTGTCCCTGGGCAAAACAACTTTGATATTTCACCAGTATTTCCCTCAGCAATAATAACACTTTCCCGTTATATACTGTATATATAATGTAACCTATTCACACAGGATATTTGAACAACATCAAAATAAAAGTACGGTCGACACTAACAAACAAACAAACAATCGAACAAACTTACAGAAGGTGAAGTGAAGCAGAGAGCAGAAGAAGAAAACCTTCCCCGTCATGGTTCGACTTCACTCTGATGAGCAAAGAACAGTTTTCAGGGACAGGAAACGACAGCCAGGAGCTACGTCCTGTCAGGCAGCTACTTCCTGTCAGGCATTGTTCAGAGTGATGGTCATGATGAGGGAAAGAGGAGAAAACAGGAGAGAGGAGGAAATGCCAGAGGAGAGGTGAAGTAAGGAGGAGAAGGAGGAGGAGAGAGGAAAGACAGACGCAGGTTTTTTAAGAACAAACAAAAAGTTTTCACTTGGAGAATAAGTTCATATTAAAGGGAAACAATATTACTTTATAATTTTTTACTTTAAAACCCAACGAATGTTCACCAATATATCAATTTCACATTGAACCCTAACTGAAAAGTTACAAACCTTAACTTTGCTTAAACATTTTTTATTCCAATCTGTAGTAATCAATTTGTAACTGAGAAAACATTATGGGTGTAGCTGTTAGCTGTGGCCAGCAGATGGAGACAAATAACAACTGAGCAGATTGTTCCGTTTTTGCAAGTTTCCACTTTTTTTCTTAAAAGATGAATGTTCTGAGAAAAGGAAATATAGAAATTTTCTATTCTTGGATTATTTAGAAATTTTACAGTAAAATAATGCATCTAACATTGAAACTAGGAGACAAATGTAAAAAGCAAAGGTTTAGTAACATTTTGTTAACCAGACTGTTCAACATCTACATATTATTTTATAATGGAAATATTTATTTTTGATTATCCATATGTTTATTTGTATACTAACTAAAAGTCTACCCTGACATAAAACCAAAACCATGCTGGGCGTCAGGATGAAGTATTTAATATTTCATAGCTTGGGAAATTCAACTGACAACTCCACTTCCACGGTACCAGGTTTCCAGTTCTGACATCAGGAATAAACGGAACAAACGACGATGGATGACAGAGTCTCCAAGATAGAGACAACAGATCCAGTAACTAATACATGTCATAAAAATAATGTGGCCAGAAATGTCATCATTAATTATATCAGTAGGGTTGTAGTTTGACCCAGCTTGACTGGCTCCACCAGGGGGCCCTGCAGTAAATTTTTAAAGAGGAAAGAATCATGGGAAGTCAGCGTGAGAGAGACGGGGCGAAGCATTGGAGAACGTTGTTTTTTTGACCTTTAATACAACAGAGTATAATCAACAAACAGTTGACGTGTTGGCCCAGTGTTGACAAAAACAGGTCAACACCAAATACCGTCACCACACTTGTCTTCGTGCCCTTCCCATCACTTCTCCTCTTTGTCTCTTTGTCTGTCTTCTCTTCCTCCTCTGCATCTACATCTTCCTTTTTTTTATCTTTCTTCTCCTTCCTCCCTCATCCTTGTCTCCTTTTCTTCATCTCCTCCTCCTGGAGTCCTGACAGTCCTGGTCCCCTCATATTATCAGAACGTGAATAGTCCTCTCCTCTGTCTTCTTCAGGTTGACCTACAGTTGCATGGCAACTGGAGGCAGAGAGCATTGCTGATGTTGCCACAGAGTCCACATCTTTTGTTAGCGGTGAGCGACTACGACACGACAACACAGACAAATGGAGGAAACTTGCAGATTCCTGTCTCCTGTCAGGAGATGTCAGGCTGAGACAATGTACAGGTGTCGACAGGACATTTTTACAACTACGCCCCCTAATGGAGAGACTTCCTACTTCTATTACAACTACTACTAATGATATTACAAGTTAAATCCATTTACATTTTAAATTAAAAATCCATTAAAAAAGTAACGTAATGCGGGTGAGACACTGGTACGCTGTGCTGCCCGAAAGACTGATGGGTTCTAGTTAAATATAAGGTCACATCAGGGAGGAGACAATGAAGGAGAAGAGGTAAAAGAAAAGCGTTATTGGCAGGAACAGGAGTTTTTATGGTCACACTGTGGAACATGGTTCCACCAAACACAAACCAAATTCACATGGTTTTACTCCACACAGTCCAAATATACATGGTTCCACTCTACATGGTCCGATGATACATGGTTCCACTATGCATGGTCAATATCTACATTGTCCCATTCACATGGTTCTACTCTACATTGTCCAATTCTACTGCGTAGCATTGCCCAATTTATGCTATGGACTTAACATGGTCCAAATCTATGTGGTTCAACTCCACATGGTCCAATGTTACATGGTCCAACACCACAAACTTTCATCACCTTCCTGACGAGGACAATCTGACCAAACAAGAAAAACCCCAGTTTGTTTCACATGGTTTCATTTCCAGTCTATTGTCAACTGTTGGACAAAGTTGTCCTGAGGACAGAGACACATGGATGAGGAGAGACAGAACAGGAAGACGCAGAAAAGCTTCTATCCCATTAGGTCTGGTCCAGAGCAGATGTCCAGGACCGGTCAGGGATTGGCTAACAAGAAAATCAGATTCCAGTCTTGGCTCTGATTACATTAGAAATTCACTCTGTGCCATAAAAAAAGCTTTCAATTCCTGGGGCATGTCCCACGGTGGACAGGAAGTCCAGAGGAGCTGCAGCGTTTACCGTAAGAGTTCCACTGATTTCATTAGAACCGTTTCATCCTCATGAATCACTGATGGCTGTTGATGAGGAATGAAGAGAGGAAGAGAGGAAGGACGGGATTTAACCCCAACACCTGATGGTAACATTTACCAGCAGAGCTCTCACATAGTCCCTGACTGGAACCATCTGTGCTTCTCTCACATCCACAGCACCTGACACAGATATATTCACTGTTGCACTCTATTGTATTAATTTGCATAGAAAGATTCTGCAGACATTTGCACCACTCCACTGGAACAGAGTGCATTTCTACTACCTCTGACTATGGTCATCATTCAAGACAGTTTTATGCCCATATGAGTCATTTTATTTTGGCGGTGTTGGTCTAACGCAGTGGTTCTCAACTGGTCTCACTCTGAGACCCACATTTTCCAGTGGTCATTAAGTAGCGACCCACGCAAAAAAAGCTTTGGAAAAATCACTTTTTTAACGCACTCATTTTATTCAACACGGTTTGCCTTTCAAAATAAGAGATTTCCTAAGATAAAACACATGCTCAGCAGCTGATTCACATTATTGAGCTGATTTTTGACCTGACTGTTTGCAACCCATTCAGAATAGGTCCACGACCCATTTTTTGGGGAGGTGCCATTGGGAGGAGGCGCAAGTGGAGTTACACCGTGGTGGCACAGTGATCTGGACCAGAACAAGGATCTTTGTTTCTGCTGCAAGAACCAGGAATTGAGCAACATTAACTCTTTAATCCAAGAGATCACTTCTTTTAACATACGCCTTTTTCCAGCAGTGTGCCTTTCAAAATAAGAGATTTTCTAAGATCAAACACATGCTCCACAGCAGATTCACACGATTTAACTGATTTTTGACCAGCTCTTTGTGATGATCCGCGACCCACTTTTGGGCAGAGACCCACCATTTGAGAACCACTGGTACTTATTTTGACTTGCAGGCCACAGGTGGTACTAAAATCTGGGTCTCTGGCCAGATCAGGATCAGAAAGATTGAGTATTTGTGTGAATCAAGATAAATGATGAGTAAAGTATTGAAGGAAGGCGAAACGCTTTAAGTCTCTTTGAGGCCATCTATTGGGGAAATGCTGGCTTTGCAGGGAAAAGGTAGAAGGATAACAATATTATAAAATTAACAATAGAATTTGGACAAGAGTTTGGCGGGCCGGATTAAAACGCCTAATGGGCCAGATCTGGCCCCCGGGCCTTAGTTTGCCCAGGTCTGGTTTAAATGCAGTTACATTTCCATGTGTGCAGTGGTGTGGATCACAATGACAAGGAGTTTGCTTTCTTTTCTTTCCTTTCTTTCCATCGATTCACCTTTTTTCCTTGTAAATATCGTATCGTATTTTTTATATATTTATATTAAATATATTTTATATATATATTAAATATATTTTATATTTTTGTAATGCTTTTTGCACCGTGGCCCTGGATATATGGTATATTTAACAATAACTAAAGACTTTGAACATTAAAACTGTTTTATTATCTGTGGTAACTGTCTAATCTGACATTAACCAAATGTTACATTTCATTGTTAATTCCCAAACCTAGTGATGTTTAGTCGGTGATGGCTGTAGTGACCTCAGCTCCTGGACCACCTGACCACCGGCCCAATTAAAAGCTTTATTGCAGCGTTGTAACTGGACCATACGGAATGTGATGATGTCTGAGCCACGGAGACCTGGGCCCAGATCTGAGATCAGTGGAGCTGAAAGGGAACATCAACACCTGACCAGACAGTCACCGCTGCCGCCGTTACTGCTGCTCTGTGCCCCCCCCTGCACCTCCCACACTCTCTGTGCTCTTCAATTATTAAAGGCTAATTTAGCAGCTAACGATACAGAAGAGGAAACTGTTGCTGCTGCTCTGTGAGAATCAATAACTTTTAAGCCCGTTCAGTTCACAGGGTGGAGGAAGAGGAGGCGTGGATGGTGACGGGGGGTGAGGAGGTCCAGTGGGGTGACACAGTGGCGGCACAGTGACCTGGGCAAGAACCATGAACTTTGTTTCTGCTGCTAGGACCAGGAATTAAGTCTATGTTAGGAGCTCATCAGTGTAGGAGAACATTTGGATGAAAAACAAAGTTCCTGGAGAAAATTAATTTTTCATTTTATTACCATAATTCATCTCATCTTTTCAGATTGTCCACTTTTTCAGGGCTTGACAAAACATTGTCCCAACGCCTGCAAGTTCGAAACCCTTGTTCTAAATGGCATTTAAAAGTCATGTATAAAACCTAAAATGCCAACGGTAATAGCCTTTACTCCATCTACTGGGGAAACAAGGCATTGCAGGGAAAGGCAGAAGTAAAGATTAAAAGATTAAAGATAAAATCTTCTTTTTTTTTCACACCACAGAACACAACAAAATTTGACCTCTGCTTTTAACCCATCATTAAAGTGACCAGTAACTTGGTGGTAGGGGGATTCGAACCGGGAACCAAGTCTGCTTCCTTAACCACTAGGCCACCAACTGCCTCCAAGAAAAAAAATTAATTTGGACGAGGTTAGCGGGCCGCATCAAGAAGCTCAAAGGGCCAACATCCGGCCCCCGGGCCTTAGTTTGCCCATGCCTGTTCTAACCCATCCATTATGTCTCACCTTAGCTGACTGTCTTCTGTTCTGAGCAGCAGTCTCCACTGCTCAGAACAGTTGATCCTCAGTATCTAAACTCCTCCACCTTCTCCACCTTCTGCTCCCTGTAACCTCACCATTCCCCTGCTCAGCCAATCATTCGCCATAAAGTTTTTAAATGTCATGTCGTCAAACAGCCGGTGGGCGTTAGCGAAGCGAGGCTCATTAAAACGTGCACTTTTTATTTCTCGTGTCAAGGTGATGAGAGGAACCACGGAGGTTTGTGGTTGTGACTGAAGCCCTGGAGCTGCTGCCATGAAAACAAAACCAACAAACAGACACCACAGATGGTTTCCTCCCCATAAAACCTCACTGCTGCTCGGATCCTACAGCTTCACGTGCAAGAAGAGGGTTCTGTTTCACCAGACGATGACAGTCGGCCGAGCAGAACCCGACTTGTCTTCGAGAACATCTCCAGGAGGAGCATGGAGGAGATGAAAGGGGAGAGGACATTCTTTACCTGAAACTTGAGGTTGATGAAGAGACTTTTTCCCATGTTGGAGACAAGAAATATTCTCCCTGTGGGTCAAGTCCCAGATTACTTCATCTGGGACTTGACCCCAAGACTGTGAGTGATGGGTTTGAATCCCAGTGGCTCCACTTTCTCTCTCCTCCTCTTGTACAGGTTGTTGTGGACGATGTGTCCTCTATAGGACAATTTCCCCAAACCTGGATGAAGAAGGTTGTTGGGGTTGAATCCCTCTCGTCTGCCAATCTGGAGGCTTGGGTTCAATTCCTGGCTAGTGCAAGTACTCCCTCTTTGGCGCCCCCACTGTCAGACCTCCTTCAAAGACCGACGCTAAGTTTGTGGTTTCATAGTGTAGTAGTTTTCATGCCCGTTCACACATCTACACAAAAGTGCTAGGTTCCAGTCTCAGAGGAACCACGTTATCTCTTCTACTGTCTTCAGGTTCTGTAGGCTTTAAGGTTGAGTCCATCAGCTGCCAGGTTGCCATAGGCTCACAGTATGGTGCAGTGTGATTTGGGTTGCAGTCGTGGAGATTGCTGCCCTTTAAAAAAAAAAGCATCATGCGGGCAGGATTGAACCACTCAGTGGGCCAGTTTTGGTCCACGGGTCTTATGTTTGTCACCCATGCTTTAAGCATAAAATACTTTTTTGAAAATATGGATGGAAAAAATGTGCAGATTCACTGAGCTGATCTGGTTGGTTGTGTATAGAAATGCTTCTCTGAGGCACAGTCGCCTTCATCTTCATCCTTGTCGTCATCATCAGACGGTTCAACAGAGCAGAACCTTGAGTTCAACCACGTCCTGTTCGTTCAAAGCCTTTCACCCAGAGTCCATTGACGAGTCCTGACTCAATCAAACAATTTTTCTGTTTCCTTTTCTTTCACTTTGCCAAGGTCTGTGAACACTCGCTCTCTTGTTCGCTCAGACCTTGACTCCTGCCTCCACCCTTCTCTCCGTTCATCCATCCTTGGCTGTCCTCTCATCCGTCACCTTTGTCCTGCACCGGATGGAAACTCTGCAGATGAAAAAATCCAGATGATATCCTGTGTAACGTCTGAGGAACTTTGACTTAGAATCAACACGTTGGGAATTTTTTCTGAGGGTCTGCAGGTGAAGTGGAACCACAGAGCTGCTCTGTTCAACCCCATCAGTATGCAGATCAGAGGGAGGGTGAGAGGAAGTGGGGAACAGCTGAGGGGGTTTCGCTCCAGAGTCCAAGTCTGGACTGTGTGGGTGAAGTACTGCTGATCTGGGACCAGTCTGAGATCCTGGTCCACTGCTGCCTCATCATCACTGCTGCTTTGTTTTTATTTATCTCTGAGGTTTTCAACATGGGGGTGGAGGGTGAGGAGAGGGTGAGGGGAGGGTTCCTATAAAAATAACACGAGAGAAAGAAAGTTCCAGAGAACCGTCCTGATGATGTTTATTAACGGGTTGCCAGGTCTGGTTTGATGATCATTATACAAATCCTTCTACCTTGAGAATTTCATTGTCCTCAGATCAACTTCTCCACATGTTGAAGTCCAACTTGTCATTTAAGTACGAACCGGAAAGTGAAGATCATCCCATTAGTGGCAGCTGGAGCATCATTTAAAGTTGACTTCCTAAAATAATTAAAAAGAAAACCCCTGACTGGCCCTTTAACCCAGTCCTCTGAGACTTCCTTCAGGAACAGAGCGACCGATGTGGAGGTAGAACAGACCCAGAACTGTTCTCCCGGGGCAGCTGGGCTGCACACACACCCTGACACCATCTCTACATCAGACCAGAAACATTGTCAGTGAAACAGAGAAGTAATAATCCATTTATAACACACACAAACAAAAACACATAATTTTACATTAGTCCTCAGGGATTTGAACCACTCTCCATCTGGAGCTGTGCAGCGCTGCAACAGACAATGAAAATGTCCGAACGTTGAACACAGTCATTGAACACAGCAGAGTTCATGGGTTTGGTCGTTGATAAAACAAACCTTCACCACCACCTCCTCAGACCAGGGCTCGACTACAGCGATCAGAACCTAAAGAATTTTCTCTTCTTTATAATCTTTTTTGCAAAATAATAATTAAAAATATATTTATATATTTGTGTAAATATATGACACTGGGCCTCACAACATATAAGGACTTCATATAAGGAATTTTTTTGTTAATATTTTGTCTTTATTTTATTTAATTTCAGGGTATTTTAAAATGTACACAGGTGCACAATAGTAAATATATAAAAACATATGGGAATGGGAATGGTTTGGGGAGGTTTGGGCTAAATATATACTTATATCATATACTGTATATATATACCTAGTTTCTTATATATACAGTATATGCAAGGTTTATATATATATATATATAACATATACTTACACATATATATGCATATATGTATAAATATATGTACATATATGTTTGTACACAGACACAGCAATAACAATACATGTGCATATATATATTTAATATATATATATATGCACATATATAATTACTTCCCATATATATAAAAAACAGATTTATATACGTATATAGATTTATAAATATATATACCTGGTTTCTTATATATATATTAAAAATTAAATACATATATTATATATATACAAATATACGATATATGTATATATATACATACATACATATATACATATAGGTGCATATATGATTATTCATATATTTTTATTTACAGACACAGTGATGATAATAGATATATGTATGTATACACATACAAAAGTACTTTACACATTACAACTCCATTCCTCTTCATCCAACTAATAATAAATTCCTAAAGTTAGCTTTTCATCGTCATAGAAACAAATGTGACTGAATTGGAAACGTTGTTAAAATCCTTTCTGTCTGTACTGACCTCACCTGCTCGCTGTGATAATAATGTTAGGCTGAGATGAAACAGAGACAGAAAAGTCACAAACAAACTAGACTTTAACTACATTGTTGTTGATGTTGTTGTTGTTGTTGTTGTTGACAACAGACATTTCCTCTTTATCCAAACCCACAAACAAATCCCAAAGAGATGCCTCCATCAGCTGGGCTTTAATATGACATTTATCGGTCTGTCGTCACTCCCAGCACTAAAGGTCAGGAGGCAGCAGCAGCAGCAGCAGCAGCACATCGTTCGTTAGACAAAGAAGGAAACGGGAACAGGAAGTGGACATCACTCAGGGACATTTCCATTGTATGTCCACCAGGGAGCAGAACATTTGCCGTCGCGACAAATGGTACTCCGTCTAATGACGACATCTAGAACATCTTCACAGAGCGGAACTGGAGTAAACAGCTGTTCAGCCTGGAGAAAACCTCACGTCCTGGTGTCTTTCTCTGCAGCTTCGTTCACTCAGTTTACGAAGAAGATGTTAATGTTCTCATCAACACTTCCCCCTCTGGAGACTTCTTCCATGACATCATTATTCCTGATCATCTGGTCCAGGTTTACCCCGGTTGACACCATGGACTACATCAATAAAGACCACAGATAGGAAAAGAGTGGTCATACGGTGGAACAATGGTCAGTGATCTAGCCTTACAGCAGGGCAATGGACTGTTGCCAGAGTCCAGGAGGACCAAGGTCCAGATCTCTGATCTCCTACATCCTTCAAATAAACTGTTATGTATGTATCAGTACAGGGGTTTCCAACATCATGCACGCTGCCCGAAACTGGTACGCAAATGCTCAGTCTGGTCCACTTGACAAATTTGAAATGGAAAAATAAAACTTAATTTAAGAATTTAAAGAAATTACATTTTTTATTGAAATACACATGTATAATCACATGCCCTTGATTAAATGAGCTGCAATGCTGCCATCTAGTGAGCTGCTATCTAATATACAGGAAA
This sequence comes from Paraplagusia blochii, assembly GCA_016785265.1. Lineage (NCBI taxonomy): Eukaryota > Metazoa > Chordata > Actinopteri > Pleuronectiformes > Cynoglossidae > Paraplagusia > Paraplagusia blochii. The sequence continues at coordinate 38,849 of JAFBJS010057853.1, forward strand.
AAAAAGGGTCATGGTTCTTACGGATGGGCCTTCACTTTGGCCCAGAGGCAACGTCTCTGACCTTGGTGTGAAACTCCAGAGTTCACCTCCTCTGCATGTTCGAATCCCAGTTAGGGCGGTTGACAATGGGTGCACCACCTGCAGGAAGGTACAGAACGGTGCAATGTAATGTGAGTGGCAAGAGGATGGATGGATTCTTAGAGATATAACATAATTCTGCTTATATCGGATAGAGTTTTACATATTCTTCTTCAGTTCCACACAGACACCACTAGGTGGCCATTAAACTATTTTTTGCACTGATAGGGTGGGGGCCTGGCGATATCTTGCTCAAAGCCCTTGGATACCCTAGCAACTCCCCTGGCAGTGAGTTGATTCAAGACTCAAGAAGTCAGGGGTTGGATTCGCACCTGCAACCCTGTGGCCACAGGTCCGACTCTCACAGAACCACTGGGACACAGGTTCAACTGTAATTTAAAGTTAAAGGAGCAATTCCTGCTTCGGTGGAAGTTGAAAGTGGTTGGAGAACGGCGGAGAGGTGTGGATGCTGCTGGAGGAGGAGGAGGGAGGAGAGAGGAGGAGGAGGAGGAGAGGGGAGGAGGGAGTCAGATGGAGGCAGAACTTCCTGTCCCTGCCTCTTCATCCCGGCGCACTGAGAAATAAGTGAAAGGAGTCCGAGACAGAGCAGCTGGAGGAGCGCAGCGGAGGAGAAGAGGAGCAGAGGAGGAGGTTCGCAGTCGGAGTCGCTGCGCGTGGATTGTAGGAAGCGAAGAAAAGTTGTCTCCTCTGAGCTGGAACCTTCTTGTTGCTTCCTCTAAACTCCGGCGGCTCAGGAATTTCACTGGATTTCGCGGACGCGCGGTGAAAAATCGCGCTGCTGCTCGTGCGCTTTTACACCCGTGGAGTCGGTGCGTGTGTGTGAGACAGCATTTGCATGTGAGGGTGTGTGCAAGGGTGAGGATGCTGGAGGGCAATGCCCGCAGAAAGACAGGATGAGATTTGTCGAAAGGCGCTGGAGCTTCTGTCGGACCTCTGCTCCAGGGGGGAGGTCCAGGACGACCACTGTCTGGACTTCATCTACTACTTCAGGGACCTGGCCAGACCGCGATACACGGACTCGGGTCAGTTTCCTCCCTCCTCCCTTGACCCTCCCTTCTCTCCAGCAGCGGTTCATGTTCCGATCCAGACCAGAGGTGGAACTGGAACTCATGTTAGAACTTTAAATATATAACTTAACAGCTGAATCAAATACATTTATTCAATTATATTTGGAAGTGGACAGACTTTGGTCTTGGTCTTTGGTCTTTGGTCTTGGTCCCCATCTGTGTCGTTCTGGTATGGTTTTAGGTATGACAAAGTTCTGATCTCCCCAGGTCCAGCAGCCTTGGTCTCAAATTGGTTCTGGTCCTGCCTTTTCCCTTGAACAGGTTCCAGTCCTGATGCTCTGGTTGTTGGTTTGGGACCTGACATGGACTGTCTTTGGTTTGTGATTTGGCGTCACCAAACTGATCATGGTTCTACCTTGCATTGGTTCCACCCTGATCCTGTTCCTATTGTGGTTCCACCCTGATCCTGGTCCTATTGTGGTCTAACCCAGACCTGGTCCTGCACCGGTCTAACCCTGTCCTGGTCTTTGTCTTTACTTGGACACTGGTTTTAACTGGTTCTTCTTCAGTGTTCTTCTTGCCTAGCCTTGATAAAGTTGTAGTTGTTCAAGTTTTTTCAAATTTTTCACTAGGGGGCGGTCTTGAGCTCTTGGATGTTTGAGTGCCATCATTTATATGTAGTTTCGTAGGCGTTTAAGTCACATGGTGTAATTGATGATTTATTTAAAACCTCTGTTTTATTTGATTATATAAAAAAATAAACGTAGATCTTTCCGGCTCAGGTCATATGATGCCGTTTTCCGACATCGGTAAAATCTTGTGTTTTTTAATGGCGGCCCTTAAATGAGAAGAAGCAGATCCACCCAGTCCCCTGACTCTGGCTGCTCCGACACCTGACTCCGTGGCCCCGGACCCCAGTGAGCACCTGGATTCTGTATGTAGACCAGGCCGCGAGCTAACGACTCAGCTGCCATGTACGTCTCTGTATTTGTGTTTGGCGCCCCCTCCCTCCGTGTATGTTGTTCTTATACGTACGCCTTTTAAACCCGCTACGATCCATCATTAAACATGCATGATGAAAGGGAAGTTGGAGCTCGCAGACTGGTTTCCCTGAGGAGCTGTGACCCACTTCCTCCGTAACCGCTCCAAATGCACGCGCACACAACAAACAAGGCTTCTTCTGATCCAGACGGGTTTAAGGGCAGCGGTTCTGATGGGTCTGGGATCTGGGTCTGAAAAAAAAAGGAGAAAACCCATATCGACACACTTATAATATCACAGAGTATTATTGCGGCCCACCTATATTGTGATGCAAATCATTCACCACTAGATTTTAACAATACTATTCAATATATATACGTATATGTATCGTTGAGCCAATAGTATCGCAGTATATCTAAATACATTGTATTGGCATCACATCGCCAAATTTCTACAATGCAATTTTTACTGAGTTTAGTGTATCACAGTATATCAAGTATATTGTCTTGGTGTCTATATATTGTGATATTATCGGCCAGATTTTGACAATACAATTCAATAAAATTTTGAACCAATAGTATAGCAGTATATCTCAATACATTGTATTGTGGCCCTGGTAACGTATCACCAGACGTTTATGATATAATTTTTACAATATATTGCCCAGCTTATAGTATCACAGTATATCGCAATATATTGTTTTGGTGCCCATATATTTTGATTGAATCGAATATTGTGATCGAATCGTATCACCAGATTTTTTACAATACAATTCAATATATGATTGATCCAATAGTATAGCAGTGTATCTTGTGTCCTTGGTATTGTATCGCCAGATTTTAATTTTGAATTACAATTCCATATATATTTTAGTCAGTAGTATCGCAGTATATCTCCATAAATTGAGGTATCGTATCGCTAGATTTCTACAATACATTTTCTACAATACTACCAAGCCTAATGTATCACAATATATTGTGTAGGTGCCCCTAAAATATGTAACCAATCATATCTACAGATTTTCACAACACAATTCAATATATCTTTTAGCCAATAGTATCACAGTATATCTCAATACATTGAGGTATCGTATCGCCAGAATATACAATATATTGCCAAGCCTAATGTATCTCAGTATAATACAATATATTGTTTTGGGGCTCCTATATTGTGATACAAATCATATCTCCAGATTTTACAATGCAATACTACATATATCCTTGATGTATTGCGTAACCCCAATACATCACAATATATATTGTATTGTCGCTTCTTTATGTGTTAAGAATTGTATTGCCAGAATCTGGCCGATACCTTTATTTCAGGCTAGGTTTGGAACCCCATCACCGTAAAAAGCAATCAATCGTGGATGTAGACACAGTCGCCCCCTGTGGGCTATAGTTAGAAACTACAGAAAGAGTTTGAACTGATTTGTTGAAGTGAAAACGCTGGGAGCGGCTCCGCCGTCCGAGGAACTGTTTAAAGGTTTCAGACCGAGTGGTTCTCTCTTTTTTTTTTATTACATCCTTGATTGCATTCTGGGGGTTTTGTTGCCAGGCAACATGACATGATAAGATATTTACTTTGGAAGAAGTCTGTGCCTGTGGAGACGTTCCGGAATCAGACCAGAACCTTTTCTTATTTCCATCATTTGTCTCTGCCGTTAATCTCAAACTCTCAAAACGCTGTCTCCGATGCCTCGTCTCTGACCACTGACCCTGTCCACCATGGTTGACCATTGACGTTCATATTCACTCTCCCATTGACTCATTGCTGACTCGGCTGTTGCAGGTTATTGAGCTGTTCTGAGAGTCTCCTTCCTCAGAGGAGGAGGAGCAGGAGGAGCAGGAGGGGGGGTTCGGTTCGTTTGTCTTTGTTAATGTTTGTGTTATGTGCCTTTTGACATGTGTGGAGCAGAACAGTGAGGGGGAGGGGATTCTGGGAAATTGACAAGGCTGAGGACGGCGTCCAGGCCGTCTCCGGCCCAGTCAGGAATTTTAATTGAAATGCCGTCGGAGATCTTTGTTCGGGGGAAACCTTGCAAGCCCTGACCAGAGCATTCGTGAAGTGGCGTCAGATCGACACGTTGTGATGGTGGTGATACCTGGTGTTGATGCTGGTTCAGTGATTCAGAGAGTGTCATGTGATCTGTTGTTGGGTAATACTGCTGTTATTGGTTCACATCCTGATCAGCTGTGTTTTAGTCTTAGTCACATTTTCTCCTGCGACTTTTTCTTCTTTTTTAATTATTAAACAACTTGAATCTCCTCAGTACATTAAAGTCCAAATAAGTTCTTCAATATTTAATGGATGTCAAATCAAACGAGGGAATCCAGGTGGTTTTCGACTCTCGACGGCTGCTGGAAAACACAAGTGATCCGACTCCACGGTTCTGGACTGTAATTCAGACCTGTGACCAAAAATATCAATACGTCAGAATATGGTGAGGAAAACGAAGACATCGATTCCCGGCACGGTCACAGACAGATGGAGCTCAGATCACCAACAAACACTGGATTTTTTCCAATCTGCCAAAAAGTCTGCATTGAAATAAGAGTCAGGCTAAAAGACAAAAAAAAATGAAAAGACCAATCAATAAAACCTGTGTCTGATTTCACCTGAAAACACACCCAGCTCATCTAGATGTCTTAAAATAACGAAATAAAAAAAATAAATGGCCTTGAAAAGTGAAAATTGGAATTGACTGAAAAAAGGAAAAAATGTGGCAGAAATACGTCTGCCATCTGAAGGCTTCGAGTTTGTCAATTATCACCTAAGAAAATCCATGGAAACAGCTGAGACTTGGAGTAAAAATAATATTTTATTCTAGTATAAATATATAATGTTCACTTGAACTCTATCTCAAATATTTACCTGGAATTTTAATCAAAAGCCTAAAACGATGAAAGGCCTGGTCTGGGCCAGCTTATCTTATTGAAACCTGGGAACTACGCCCCCTACAGGTAGAAATAAACCCAGCAAAACAGCTAAATCAGTGGTGTCAAAGTCATTTTACAGGGCGGCCACATCAAAACTACAATTTTCTTAAAGGGCCGGATGTAAATGGAAGATTATAAATGTAGCTAGTCCGTGACATATGAATACATGTTAGTTCAGTTATGTCGCTAATATAGTTTAATAAAAACATTTTTACTCTATGAAGATAAGAAACTCTGCTGCAACGACTTTACAAAATGCTTAAATGCTAACATCCTGCGGGCCATTCAAAGTGACATGGTGGGCCGCATTTGGCCCCCGGGCCTTGACTTTGACACATATGAGCTAAACGATGTGTGCTATCAGAGTTTGACTTTTGCAAAAATCAGAAAAAATTGTCAGAACAAATGAAAATAGTCAGGAACCACACACACGTGCACGAACACGTGCACACATCAGTCAAATTCACAACCACATCTAAACCTAAAGGATTAAAGTCCTAATCCAGGCATGAGCAAACTTCGGCCCGGGGCCCAGATATGTCCATTTGGCTTTTCCATACAGTCCATCAAATTGTGTTTATTATTGTGTAATATTATTACTACCATCTAATCCTGCCACTAGGGGGCACAATCCAGTGATTTTTATTGCCGGTCCCGAGCCCGGATAAAAGGTGGAGGTCCATCGTGCAGTTTAGCGACGTCACACACGGACCCTCGTGGGGACGCTGCCGTGTGATTGGCTGCAAACAAGCGAGACTCCTGATTGGCTGGTGACGGACCGACGTAGCAAAATAATGCACGCGAATCTGGTCCGCGTTAAGAAGGGTCTCAAAAATACACATTCGTGTGCGCGCAGTTTTACAAAATAAAAGCACGATTTGCATGCGCGTACAACAATTTACAGACGTAGTTTGAGGAATTCACAAATGTATTTTGATGAGTTGTTATCGTGCTTACGTGTCTTCTTCTCACATCTACCTTCGTCTCACCATGCCCACATTTGTCCATTAGGTGGCAAAAAGAACACCAAAAGTATTTCAGTATTTTAGTCGTGATGTAGGCGTGACTTTTCCTGATTTATCGTAGCTCCTACCAACCCTCCTCTCTGCTGCTGTGAGCTGCAGGTCAAAGATTTGCTCATGCACGTCCTCACCCCACGTCCAGAGTTAAAGACGTGACCATTTATAACCCTGGGTATTGTTATGATATTTCTGTCAGCTTATGTCATAGTCAGAGAGAGAGACAGTGGGAGACAGTGGGAGACAGTGGGAGAGAGAGAGAGATGAAGTGTGTGTAGGATGGAAAAAGCCATAAAAGCTGAGTCCCAGTGAATCAGCCCTTTAGCGTTGATGCTACTCTATTAAAGTGGTTTAATTGCAGGTTATTATCTGTGTGAGTGAGATTCACTGGCCCGGCTGAGAGGATCTGATGGTCCCGGGCCTGTGCTGGTCCTGCTCTGGGACCAGAGTGAGGATATGATGGACCTCTAATGAACCTGCCAACCATCATCACTAATCCAAACCCTGAGAGAGAGAGACGGCACCAATAACAGCGTCTCCAGTCCTCACCGCCGGCAGCTACGGCCTGCGATGTGTCCTGGTTTATTATCCTGACGTATGGATTTAATCATATGAACCAGACCAGGACACAGGAAGCAGTCAACTAGTGGTTCATATAAGAACTGCAAACAATTGTCCCTGAATGTCTCTGCAAATCAAATCACAACCAATCACGGACTACGTCCAGGCCCGACTTAAGAAGCAACAAAGTGTCCTGGTTTTCTTCTGATCTTCTCAATCTACTGGTTAGAGCTGGTTTCAGATAGACAGACACACAGAGACGGACTGACAGACAGATGGACAGACAGATAGACAGACTGAAACTCAGGCAGATGGACAGACGAACACACAGACAGACAGGTGAACGGACAGATTGACACACGAAGGGACTGGTAGAGGGACAGATAGATGGACAGACGGTCACACACTCAGACGGACTGGCAAACAGAGGGACTGGCAGAGGGACAGACAGACAGATGGACCGACAGACAGACTGGTAAAGGGACAGACACACAGATGAACAGACGGATAGACACACAGACAGCCAGGCGGACGGACTGACAGATGGACAATCGGACTGGCAGAGGGACAGACGGACTGGTAGAGGGACAGACACATAGATGGACAGACAGATAGACGGACAGGCAGACAGGCAGACATACAGATGGATGGACAGATGAACAATTGGACTGGCAGAGAGACAGACAGACTGGTAGAGGGACAGACACATAGATGGACAGACAGACGAACAGGCAGACAGGCAGACTGGCAGACATACGGACGGATGGACGGAAGCACAGTCAGACAGACAGATGGACGGACACACTGGGAAAGGGACAGACAAATACAGTAGATGGACAGACAGACGGACGGATGGATGGACGGACAGACAAACAGACAGACACCTCCTGATTCCTCATCATTTCTCTCTGTATCTTCTTTATGTTTCCATTTTTATCCAACCAACCGTCTTCTGATCCGATCCTTTCTACCCTCGTCCAATCAGTGAACTCCCAGTACAGACCAATTGCCCTTCATTAACATTCAAACACAAGAAATTGTCCTTTTTGAGAAGAAGACTTTTCTTCTCAACCTGACCACAGGGTCAATCATGGGACAGAACTTTTTTTTTTTCCCCCAGATTTCCGACCATTCCTCATTAACACCTTAGAATCAGACTCCACTGCCGACAGATTCCTGTCCTTTAGCCGCAGACAATTACTGTTCGCTAATCAAAATCTGTCTCGCATGGTTTTTTATTTTAATCGTCAACATCCCTGAGCGAAGGAAGAGCTCGCTGATTGTCGGATCTCCTGGATTCCATTAAGTGTCAGCGGAGGATCAGGGTCTGGGTCTTACTGGGTTGATTGCAAGTTGACGAGTGGAGAAACCCTGTGGAGCTGGAGAAGACACACAATTCTCACCATTAATTCCGCTACAACTGCTGATGTCACCGTGAAGGACAGAGTTCTTGGACGTATACGGAGCAACATCTCCACCCTTGGAGCCTGATGGCCATGCAATACCTGAACCTTCCATTCACTCTCCTCCACCGCCGTCTGTAAGGACGTGATTTAAAAGCAGTATTTGATATTAATAATGGATCAAACGACTGTGTACGTTATGAAGCTGCTGCCGTGTCATAACAAACCACTAAAGAAACCACAGAGCGGCCGTTTGAACCCGGCCCAGCGTTTAGCAGCTGTAGACTCAGATCTTTCCCCGGGAGAATTTACAGACCTGACTTCAGATGTCGACAGCCGACGTCTGAAACACTTTTTAATCAGAAGGTATTTAATCTGTTAACATTAAAGACATTACTCTCTGGTTGCATCAGAATTACACCGAGCGTCAGTTAAGCATCGTCCTTCAGAAAATCTCCAGTTGCCTGGTTTCCAGCTGAGGAGAAACCTGGTTTATTTGGACAGAACTTCAAATAAATGTGGGACGAGGGATTTGAAATGTTGAGCCACATGTTGAGGCTGTGATTGGACCTCGTTAGGACAAAACAATTACATTTTCTTCATTAGTTATTTTTATGTCTTTGTAGATAAAAAAATTAATGTAACGCTATCTATAAGGCAGGTCAATGTTAGTGGTGCAGAAGAACAATAACTACTGTATCTCACAAGCTTCGACAGGAGTTATGTAGGAAAATATTAGTCTTCATTATGGATAAAAATGGACAAATGTCATTGAACCCATCTTCTTCTGTCCCTTATCTAGGGGTTTCCACAACGAATCAACGTCTTCCATTTCCCCCTACTCTAACTCCAACTACCTCCATGTCCTCCCTCACTGCATCCATCAATCTCCTCTTTGTCTCCTACCTGGTAGCGCCATCTCCAGGATCATTCTTCTACCAATGTATCCACTGTCCCTCCACTGAACATGTCCTTCTACTTCTTCTTTTCCTTTTGGTTTGTAATTTTTCTCAAAAATTCCCACAGTTAGTCAACAATGTCCATCTTCCCCTGTCCTCTGCATCCTTAACTCCAACTACCTCCATGTCCTCCTTTACTGCATCCCTCAATCTCCCCTTTGTCTCCTCCCTGGTAGCTCCATCTCCAGGATCATTCTTCTACCAATGTATCCACTGTCCCTCATCTGAACATGTCCAAACCATCTCAATCTGTCTTCTCTAGCTTTTTCTCCAAACCTTCCTGTCTGTGTTGTCCCTCTAATCACCTCATTCCTGATCCTGTCCATCCTTGTCCCTCCTAAAGGTTGACCTTTTCCGTTTTTTCCCACATTTATGATATAATCCGCAATGCCTGGATTTTTACCAAATATCGGAAACGCTTAAAATTGGTTTTCCTGCTGTCAGGAAAACCATTTGCTTATTTGAGGAAAGTATAATATATTGCTTAATATCAAAATTGGTTTGGACAATATCAGCATTGGATACTTGCAAAGGTTACTATTGGACGTCCCCAGCGGAATTAGCTAATTGTTCACCCAAGTATGGCGAACACAGCAATGGAAACGTGTTAAATTTATATCAACGATAACCGCAATTTATCATCTGAGCACTTATTGCCTATTAGTTGAAACAGAAATTTAATACTGAATCTAGTGGTTCTAAACATGAAGGTCCATAGTGATGGATTCTGGTTGACGTCCAATGTAGGTTTGGACAACAATGGCATAAATAGAAAGAACTCTTAAACTAAAAATACATTTCAAGGATTTCCCCCTTTTTTCTACACCATTAACAAAAACTCCTTGATTCCAATCAGCTGCCGCCTCAGGACACAGACCGTGAAGTGATTTCCTTTTAAACCCAAGGACCAAACACTAATGGTCGCCATAAATTAGCTCATGTCAAAGTGGGCCGAGCCCAGGAGTCTCCACCGTCCCATTAGGAGAATCTCTGGGCTCTATTAGCAGCGTAGACGAATAACAAACACTTGACAATAGCAAACGCTGTTAAATGGAATATAAATATGACGGTTGACAGCTGTTAAAAGCCTTTTCGTGATCACCTGGCACCGAGGAGGTACATTATGCTCGGGGTTGGTGTGATATCATCGGAATCTTCTAGACTTGTCTTCGGAGGACAGTATTATCCCTGATTTCAGTCCACTTTGTAAAAGGACGGAGGCAATCCTCCCAGCTCTACCCCTCTGACCACAGTGCTCTTTAGCCAACAGTTAGTCAGAAACCTCTCCTCGGCTAATGGATTACAACACGGTTCCTCTGCGGTCTCAGATGTCAGTCCACCTCTCAGTCAGTCATGGAGTCAGAAACTTGGACCGGAGGTAACTGGACTGTGTACTGGCAAGAATCCGGCGATACGATTCCTATTGTATCGACCCGTAGATATCGCATATTGCGATACTGATGGTGTGAAGATGTATTGGTATCATGATATATCATGATATTTGATTCATTCACTCGTCTTCATGCTGGGACACAGTGGCGGCGGTCTCCACCAGTTGCAACCTGGTGGATTAGAACCTGAAGCCTTGGAGACCCAAGTCCACCTCCTTAACCGCTGCTGCCTCACAATATATCAGTGAATCAATATTATCTTACAGCCCTCCAGTCACATGACATCAATCACTGCTAAAGAATCCGCTCCTCAATCTGATTGGACGGTTTGTTTTATTCCTTTGTTCTCCAGATGTGTCGGTCAGTCTTCTCTCTCTGCTGGTGACCACCTGTGGTCTGGCGCTCTTCAGCGTCTCTCTCTTTGTGTCATGGAAGATCTGCTGGAGGCCACTGAGTGGCCGCTTCTTACCAGATGTGCTCAAGGGGGCGCACTTCCTGGGAGGAGACCAGGAACCCGTCCTCACAGAGGTAAAGAAGACAGTTTTGGATTCTCTTTGTGTATTCTAATATTTACAATTTATCTTTGAGACTCTTTCTGTCCCACTTCTCTCAGGTGGACGGGGAGGAACGGGAGTACAGTGAGGACGGCTGTGTGAAGGAGTCGTCCGGACTCCATTCTGACATGGCTGTCCCAGAGACAGCTCTGAAAATCAGTCACACGTCGCCCGACATCCAGCTGGAGACCCAGCCCAAGGTGGAGAAAAACCAGGTCCACACTTTGGCCAGGGACAGGGTCCAGAGACAGACAACTGAGCCCACCTCGTCTGTAAGGTTAGCAAAGATCAATCCTTGATTCTTCTGCGGTGCCTTCAAGTTTCGTTAGTCGTTCTCAAATGGTTTCAAAGTCACGATGAACCAAATAGTTTTTTTTCCGGGTTAGAAAAAAAAAAGTCTTTTTTACATGTTGTCTTTTTCCTCCCTCTCTGTAGACACAATTCCATCCGTCGTCAGATGAACTTGTCCAATCCGGACTTCAACCTTGCTCAGTTTCAACGACAGGAGTCTCTGTCAGGTTTGGGAAGCCTCAAACCAGAACTCTACAAACAGCATTCCGTGGACTCGGAAGACGGACGCCACAGTGGCAGCTGTGGACGTCTTCAGTTCATGCTCAAATTTGACTTTGACCTAGAGCAGCTGATCGTGAAAATCCACAAGGCCCTTGACCTTCCCGCTAAGGACTTCTCAGGAACCTCCGATCCTTACGTCAAGATCTACTTACTGCCCGACCGCAAAACTAAGCATCAAACCAAGGTGCACCGCAAGACGCTCAACCCCGTGTTCGACGAGGTCTTTCTCTTCCCGGTGGCGTACGGCGAACTCCCGAGCAGGAAGCTGCATTTCAGTGTCTATGACTTTGACAGGTTTTCTCGCCATGACGTGATAGGTCAGGTCGTGGTGGACAACTTCCTGGATCTCGCCGACTTTCCCCGGGAGACGAAACTGTGCAAACACATTCAATACGTAACCTCGGTAAGATAACTACGTCTCTTTACTTCATTTTCTGTGTTCGTCCTCGTTTTGACGAAGTCTCTCCTGGTGGGGTCTTTGGGTTAAAGGTATCGTTGGCGGTTTTAATCCCTGGTGGTCTTCTCACTCTGACCATGTACTGGTCCAACCATTAAAACAGCCAGTATACCGTGTTACTCTAGCACAGGCAGGGACATGTATCAGTGGACGTGTTTCTCATTTCTGGTCCGAGTGAAGCTCCTCTGAAGTTTCAGGGGGCGAAGACACAGAAATATACTTAGATACAGTTAATGTTTAATGAAGCAGCAGGGGACACTTACAACGGAGGGGGTTGGTGGGCGGGATAGTGACCCAGATCTTCACTAACACTTAGCCAGAGAAATAGCAACATTTGCCCGTATTACATTATTCACTAGGAGGAAGCTGTAGCTTTGGTTTCTCCTGTCGGTTCACTGGTCCCAGACTCAGATACAGGGAGACAGGAGTGAAGGAGTGTGAATGTTGGTGTTTTTTGGGGGAGTCCCCGCTCTCCATGTCTCTACAGTCAGCTGGACGTAGGGTTTGAGTTGCTCATCAGCACCTCCTGTGGTCACCGCAATTGTTGTTTCAATTGAGTAGCTAATTTGATGTTGTGATAGATAGACCTCTCCACGTAGAACTTTTTCTGCTGTTTGAGATGAGATTCCCCCCCCCCCCGTGAGGGGGACGGTACCATGCTCAGTGGACCTTGGTGGTAAATTGACAGTTGGTGGATTTGAACCTGGAACCCTCCGGACCTCACACCGATTCCTTAACCACTAGGTCACCACTGCGCATAAGTGAAATTCCGTCAACGGTAACTCCTATATGTAGTACCATCAGATCTTGGGGTAGGGACTAAGAATGTCCAATATCCAATGCTGCCAATATTGTCCAAGCCCTTAATTTTCCAATACCAATATCGGCAGATACCGTTATGCTGCGGTTTAGCCCGAAAATTTAGATAAACGTTTAGATAAAAATTTAGATAAAGAAATTTGGCAAAACCCATGTAATGTTTATCAGATTTTCATTATCGAAGGGAAAACTAATCAATCTTACTGATATCACGTAATTGTGCTAATATCTGGTGGATGATATTGGCTAGCTGATATTAACGGCTGTCCCTGGTTTTTAACCAGGTTACCTGTGTTCAACTCGTGGAATGGCAACGTAAACTGGTGTAGCGGTTTGGAGTCTTCCTTGGCAGCAGCTAGTCCTTGGTTTGATTCCTGGTAGAACCAGAAAGGGGATCCATGAAGTTCAGCTTAATATCATAATTATTAGAACTGTAGGGCGGAGATGTTCTAAGGTTCAGGTTCAGATATTTTCTCACAGAGAAAAAGGTGATTTGAGAACAAAAAAAAAAAAAAGAACACTAACGTCAGAATTTCTAAGCGAACAGGCCTCGTTTGAAGCCTGTGAAGTTCGGCCAACGAGGCTTTGAAATTCATGAATTCAACACAACACACAAAGCACAACAACACAACACAACGACACATCTGCTGCTGTGGAAATAATGAAGTTCAGAAGCAGAACATGATTGTTAGTCAGGTTAACGCTGCACCAGTTCTGACATGTTACTGATCCCACAAGACTGCTGCACACACACCCGGTGTGAAAACAGCATTAACTGCACACACACACACACACACGCGCGCACACACACGCACACACACACACACACACACACACACACACTCATTCTCTCCCATCTATTGTTTTAACACCTTCCATTCCCTGGACGGAGCCACACATGAACAGGGTCAGTGTAAATGGGTTAGAAGTCTACGCGTTGAGACGTGGACATCTGAACCAAAACTGCAGGATGTCCCCTGTGCCAGTCACCGACTAAATATAATCAGGACTTAATCATTTATTGACTACGTTGAGCAGAGAAGCTGACGTTCCTTTCCATTTGAACATTTTCGATGTTCTTCTAATATAAAACCCGTTTCACTCTTTGAACCATTCAGAAAACCAACGACTGAACATCTCCGCCAACAGGAGGCGCTGTTCATGCGATGTTCACAACAAATATTTGGTGACGTTTTTGGACCAGAATCTTTAATCTATGGGTGTCTCCTTCACAACTGGGTCACATCACAGAGTACATGGGGCAGAAGCCTGTACTGGTCCAGTCCCTGGTCCATGTGCATTAATCATAGCTGTGAACACACACACACACACACACACACACCACAGTATGTCCTTCTGAGTGCTGCTGTGTAGAAAATTAAACGCGCTCCATCCTTGGGCGTGTGTCGACATCGTCGGCGTTGCCTAAACTTGTTCCGGCCTAATGAGAGCAGCTGAACGTTGTGATTGGTTAAAAAAACAAAAAAACAAAAAAAAACGTCTTCTGGTCGTGTGAGATTTTTTAATTAACTTACAAACTGTGGTTCGTGGTCTCTTTTGTGAGAGTTGGCGTTGAAGTGTCTCACTGTTAACCTACATACTGTTAATTACTGATGCAGCCGTTAAATCACACAACGCACCTGAGGTGTTAACACATACATGGTAGATCAGTGGAGGACTGGGGGAGGGAGATGGGGGACGTCAAGGGGGGGAGGGTTCTGAAATGAAAGTGAAGCTAAAAAAAACATGATGAGAAAAAACTAGGACTGAGTCTTTAAATCATTAACATAAAGAAGTTGATTATGGAAAAATGAGGTTAGGCACACTTGCTACCAGTAGGTGGCAGTAACCAAGACGAGACCAGACTGGACTGAACTGGACTGGACTGGACTAGACTGGACCACCAGACCTGACAAACACTTAACAAGACTCGTCCCAACCTGACCGGACCTGACCCAGCCCAGACTGGACTGGACTGGATTGGACTGGACCTGACCGGAAAAGACAGGACTGGACTGGACTGGATTGGACTGGACTAGAAAATACTATTTAAAGAACTATTTAAAAAACTGATATTTAAAAAATAATCTCAGATTCTCTCAGATCTTTAAGGTCTTGATGTGTCTGGAAGTCTGGGAAAGGAATCTTTGATTCCTGAACTTCCCAGATGAGTCCACAAGTCGTTTATTTCCGACCTTCACCATCGGTCAGTTTCCAGTGGACCTCACAAATTAGTCCAAGGAACTGTTTCGCTTCCCAGCCTGTCCACTGGCTATAAATTCAATTTCCCATTGGACGTTTTGCGTAGATCTGAAGAACCCTTTGAAGATAAAGAGTTTATAGTCGTTGGAACCTGCCGCTGGTCCAGGTCCGGTCAATACTATCGAGTGCAGTCTGGTTGGCTTGTAATTAGGACCTTGATAAATGAGTCCGGTGTGAGACAGAGAGAGGACATACGTAGAGTTCATTCAGTAAACGAGGTTCCCATTTCCCAACTGTGACTGATGGAACTGTCTCACCAGCACTTGTCCTCCCACTTGTCCTTATTGACTCAGTGAGAAATATGATGCTGTAGAGGCTCATGGTCCGTGGAGTCAGTGTGAGATCTTGAGTGTTTAACAATGGAGTCCAGATAAACATGGCTGTAACACTCTACTCTAGTAAGGACTAGGTTAGTACCAGCAGTCTTGTCTCCTGTGTCATTAGCTTGTACTTTAGCTCAACGTCTTGGGGACTGTTCTTGGGGTCCAACCTGTAGAAAACAGTTCCTAGGTGTTCTCAGGGTCTAACTGTAAAACAGTTCCTCAGTTCCATCCCGGGGCCTGGTCCAGTCCACCCAGTCTAAAGGCTAATGTTGTCCAATCCTTGACTCACCCATTACTACAGTAGCGTCTCTGTCTCACAGTCCTTTTGGTTGGACGTGGGACTGATCCGTCAGACAAATCTGATTGTGCTGTGGTGCGTTCACTTGCTCGGCCTCAGTCAGTGATTTATTTACTTCCACCGTGTTCATCCAGCCACAGACGTAGTCCTGTTGATTAGACCTCATGTGACCTGGTCAAGTGAGCTGAGGGACCTCACTGCTGTCCATCCTGATGCGTCCAACAGAAGTTTCTACATTTTTTTATATCAACAGGTCCATCCTTAGACGTAGCTATAAATTTTAGTATTTAATATTAGTAACTATAATGAAGAACTTTATTGAGGAATGTCCGATATTAACCGATTGGTAATATTAACCGATACTACTGATACGATATAAAAACTAACGATATCAACCAATACTGGTAGAGGCCTGGTAATCTATAAGTATTTCAATGTATGAGTTTCTGGCGCAAACATCTCTTCATTATTAAAACAAATTAATAAAATTAACTGCAATGCTGCCATCTAGTGGCTTTCACTTTGATATACAATTGGTTTTCCAAAATTTTTTTGGCATCACATCATGTGTTGAATTCCATGCATTGTGTTATCCGGATTCAATTTTTGGAGGAAGAAAATTGGACATTGTATAATCACGACATATTGTGCGAACATGTAGCGAGAACTACTTTGGATCGGCGCGTCGCGTGCCAAATGTAATGGATTGTAATGTAAATGAAGAGATAGCATTAGTGCGAGGAAGAAGAAGAGGCCGGTAGTGGTGAGGAGGGAGGGGTGTGTTCTTCAGTGGAGTGCTTGACTTCAGAGCGGCCGATAATCTCATTGGCCGGAGAAGCAGCGACCATAATCCTGACCACAGGCTTGATCTGAGTGCTGGTTGTGATGGAGGTCTGAGGACCTGGGTGTTGTGCACCATGGTGTTTGTACAGAAGAAAGAAATGAGAGAGAGGAATCAGGATTAAAAAGATCCCAGATTAGAGTTGGGATTAAGGATGATGAGGAGACAACCTTCCTCAGACCTTTCTGTTTATGTAGGGGAAGTCTTGGGAAGGGACAAACATCTGTGTGTGTGTGAGGTTATTGCATTATCTGTGGAGAGCTGCAGGCCTGCCAGCTTCCGTGTGTGTGTGAGTGAGTGTGTGTGTGTGTGTGTGTGTGTGTTACACCTGTTAACAAATTATAATCCTGACATCATTAACACCCAGGGCTGTGAGCAGAGATGATGCAACGTCAGAGGCAGAGTGTGTGATTCACAGTGTCACAGACCTCCAACAACCACTGTGTGTGTGTGTGTGTGTGTGTGTGTGTGTATTGACAGAGAATTTAATGAATTGTTTCCCAGGTGTTTGACTCAGAGTAGGAGAATGTTTTCCTTCTTCTGCAGCAGTTTGTCAGAGTTTATCAGCGTCAAAATTGGTTTCTCCTGGAGAACCGCAATCTGGGCCAGAAGGTTCTATAACCATCAGTGAATGGTTCCCATGCTGGTCACATGACTCACGAGTGGAGGTGTTGCATAATATTAGACAATCAGATCAGATTGATCTTTACTTACCCCTCAGGAAGTACTCTTGGGAAATTAAGGAATAAAATTGATATTAGCATCAGTATCATGAGCGCATTAGCATGTTAGCATAATTATGTGTAAGAATCATTATTGATAATGTTACCTGATAAGACAATGCCTGAAATTTGCCAAATATTGTGTCATAAAAATAGTTGTTGTAGTTGCATGTAAAAGTCAATGCCACTAGATGGCAGCATTGCCGCTAACTTTTCCATCTATTTCAATGATCAGGGGATTTCACGCATTATGTTTGTGCCAGAAACTCGTAAAGTGGTTGGAACAGATAAATACATTTCACCAGGCCCGTACTTCAACTTTGAAGGTAGTTGGGGAATAGTACCTCAACTTTTGTCCCCTACGGGCTGGTATCACCGTGATGAGGAGACGGCTCTGAACGTCTGAACTGAACTTGAATAACTCGATATTGGTTGATATCTGGGATGTGTGATATCTGATTTTAGTGATATTGTTAAAACACTTAATATTAAGATATCAACCGATAGCGATATACGATACTGATACTGATATATGCCACAGTAGAGCAAACCCAGGTGCCGAGTTAACAGATTTTCATTATCGATTGGAAAAAAAAAAATGATCCTACAGATTACATGTAATTAAACTAATAACAGATATCCGTAGTTGATATCAGGTGATCGGACAATATTGTCTTAGTTAATATTGACAAAAAGATAATACAATGTGTCCCTAAATCCCTTCTATTTTTGTTAGCTGGGATGGCTGTAGGTGCAGATAATTAATCCCTGATCAGTGTGAGACTGAACATATTGATGAATGAACCGACAGTCATTTTCCTCCAACACGTCCTGACCTTTAACTGACTTCCTTTCTAATTAGCTGACAAAGAGCAGATGAAAAATCATTGACATCCTGTGGATTAACCACAGCAGATTAATCCAGGGACACAGAGCAGGGGTCTGCAGTGATAATCTGTCTGTCAACAAGGTCAAAAATTCCTAATGATGTGTATTGTTATTTTAGAAAATTAGCACATAGGGAAACATATGAGACATTTTCCTCCTTCACTGCATCCATCAAACTCCTCTTTGTCTTCTACCTGGTAGCTCCATCTACCAATGTATCCACTGTCCCTCCTCTGAACATCATCCAAACCATCTCAATCTGTCTTCTCTAGCTTTTTCTCCAAACCTTCCTGTCTGTGTTGTCCCTCTAATCACCTCATTCCTGATCCTG
>JAFBJS010057853.1:57311-69911 GCA_016785265.1 Paraplagusia blochii
GTCTCTCCTAAAGAGAATCTCAGCATCTTTAACTCCTCCACCTCCAACTCTGTCTCCTGTCTTCTACCTATTCCTAGTGTCTCTAATCCACCACCGTCTTGTAAAATCTTTCCCTTCACCTTAGCGTATCACTGAAACTTATCTCTATGTGTTTTATTAGCTTTTAAACTAATATTTCTTAGATTACATGACAATAAGAATCTGAAGACACAATGCCTGAGTTTTGTCAACTTTACTGGAATCTGAGACAGTAACCTGAGCTTAACGGCACTATATATCGGTATCGTTTGATATTAGAATATTGGAAAATTAGGCAAAATTTGACACCAAGCAAATGCTAACATGTGACATCCCCAATAGTTTTGTCCTGTTCATAGTTTATTACCTTTAGTTAGAGATGTTCTGGAGCTAGTTAAGCTAACTGAAAACTGTTCTCATTTAGCTTGCTAAGCTTAGCTATACCTTAACTAACCTAGTCTGTGAAGCTATCCTAGAGTTTACCTTTTTTAACTAGTTAAGCTAATTGAGAGTTGAAGTCATCCCTGTCCAACCAACTCAATCAAACTCAGTCAAAGTACCACGTGAAGGTAGCATGGTTGATCTTCTCACTTCCCGTTTCAGCCTTGCCAGCTTACAAAACATAAAAGCCCCACGAACGCACCACCGGCTCACACTCCGTTGTCGCACACTATTTTCAGACCTGCTAATTGGAAGTGAGAGGAACGTGGCAGCAGAGTGAACGTAGATGAAGTCGTGAAAGTGGGGAAATTCTCTCAAGGAAGGGCGGGTGAGGATGAGGATGAAGTACTGAGAGGAAACCAGTGTGGTATTGGAGCAGGAAGTGGCTGTAAAAGAAGGATTCAGGCTCCCATCTTTGTGAAACGCACACTAAAGTCACAGTTTTTGCAGTTAGCATGGAAAATATGACATGCCGAACTGATTTTTCGGAAAGAAAATTGATCCGTACAGTAAGGGTGTCCAATATTGTCCAAACACTTCATTATCTGATACCGATATTGACTGATACTAATTTGTATCACCGGGATAACCAAATGTCCCAGAAGCCCATGTGCAATTCCAGCAAAATTGGCAAAAACCTTGCATTGTATAATTCAATTTTCCGTATCAGTGGAAAAAGTCACGTTATTCTAACAATATCACGTAATTCTGTTAATATCCAGCCAATAATTTTGTCCAACTCACGCTACTGGACATCACTATTTATGAGTCCTGTTTTTTAACCAGGTGCCATGTGTTCGATTACTGGTAAGACCATGTAGATTTTAGTCGTTCTGTGGTGTAGCGTTCAGGGCTTTGTTCTTGGAAACAGCTATCCTGGGTTTGATTCCCTTCCCTGACTTATAGGCATTTGCTGAGGACAATGACACCTAGAGTAGCGTAATGGAACAGCAAGGCTAAGGGTACGAAGAAAAGTGTCACGAGTTTTTCATTGTTTTTACAGATTTGGTTGATTTTCATATCATTTACCAACATTTAATCCATCACAGCGCCCCCTTTCTCACAAATGTAGCTTCACTTATTTGATACGTAATCCTAATATTTAATGTCAAGGTTGACCAGGTTAGGATTTAAGGTTAAAATCACTTTATGTAACTATTTTAGTCAATAAATATAGTTCTGGGTCCAAGCAAGTTTCCCAACAGTTCCTAGGTCTTTAGTCTGAAGACCTCCCCCTAATCACCCCGAAGTCCAAGCCACCTCTGTACAGTGACTCCTGTTGAAATGTTTCAATTACCGATAGTCCCCAGTACTGACTGTCCCTGGACCAACGACCTTTCACCTCTGTGCTAACGATTGTTGTTCTGATCTCAGGACAACGTGGATCTGGGGGAGCTGATGTTTTCCTTGTGTTATCTGCCCACGGCTGGGAGACTCACCATCACTATCATCAAAGCCAGGAACCTCAAAGCCATGGACATCACTGGAGCCTCAGGTGGGCGCTGTCTGTCCCTGCAGTGTGCGTAGTCTTTTTACTGATGAACCAAACTTTTTGTCCTGACATCCAGTCAACCATTCTTTGTCTCCAGACCCTTACGTTAAAGTTTCTCTAATGTGCGACGGACGCCGATTGAAGAAGAGGAAGACGTCGACCAAACGGAACACCCTGAACCCCGTGTACAACGAAGCCATTGTCTTCGACGTTCCTCCAGAGAACATCGACCAGATCAGCCTGCTGATAGCTGTCATGGACTACGACAGGTCAGTGGTTGAAATACGCAGATAGTTATGGTTAGTCTTATGGCTAGTCCATTGGAGATGGTTCTTTCTGTTCTGCTAACATCAAATACAACAAAGTAGCCTACAGGCAACTCTAGCATATTTGGTAAAAGCCAAATATCGGTGGAAAATATTAAGGATTCCAACAAAAGGACATTGATCGACGTATGGTATTTGGTATCTACTGATGACCTTGATCAGCCTCACTTGACATGACAATGATGGTCCTTCTGCACAGGCAACAACGCTCCACAGCACACTTTTATACTTTGTCTTATTGTGACAGTTTTGTTTGTTGTTTTGTTTTGTTTGTTGTTATGCCTTTTTGTATTTTATTAAAAAATATATCATTCAAATATATCTATTATTCTGATTGCCGAGAGGCCATTGAGCCTTGACCAAAAAAAGATTAAGATTAAATTCCTTTTTTTGTCATTGTGACATTGAGACTTACACCACAGCGCACAACGAAACGGCGGTAGGGGGATTCGAACCAGGGACCTTACGGACCCAAGTCCGCTTCCTTAACCACTAGGCCACCACTGCCCCTAAAACTACAAGGTTTGATGACCACCTTTTGATGCTTTGAGGTTGTTTCCAACAGAAGAGTTGTCTGTTACCAAGAGACTGCGATGGTGTCCTGGCAACAAATCTTTACTTTGACCAGTATCACAGTGTGTTATACTATGTACTACTTGAGTATTTATATCTTGCTGTACTACTAGCATCTGCAGACCTGCACTGATCAAGGAAAATAACCAATTCTTCGTAAGCACTTGGAGTATGTATCTAGTATTTGGGGCAGTGGTGGCCTAGTGGTTAAGGAACCAGACTTGAAGGGTTCCAGGTTTGAATCCACCAGCTGCCATGTTACCACTGAGTTGCACTGAGCAAGGCATCGCCCCCACTCACTGCTCCCTGGGCACTGAAAACTGCCCACTGTCTACAATGACGGGGAGTTTGCTTTTCTTTCCGATGTAAAAGCATGATGTCCTGATGGATCATGTTCCTCTGCACACCACTAGAGGGCATCTAAGTTCACGTAGCCTACAAATTAATTTTAACCGTGTCACAGATGAAACATTTTAGTGATACGAAGCGATGTTTAGAGTCTGAAGAGTCAGGACTAGAGGGCACTACTCCACCACTAGAGGGCATCTTAGTCAAAGTAGCCTACAAAATGAATTTAAACTGTGCCCCAAATAAACAATTTTAGTGATAATAAGCGATGTTTAGAGTCTTTAGAGGTAACTTTAGCGTCAGCAGCACCAAGACCAGGCTGTCTGGACTGTAGTGGACCGTTAGCTGTAACAGATGCTAGCAGTAGCCTTAACCATCAACGTTGGTTAAGGCTAAAGAATCTGTGACTTACCTCCAGGCTTGACTGCAGCAGTTTTTGTTGGTTCCATCATTGAAGCCACAACAATCCACACGTTTCCTTCTCTTCGTCTTCTTTGTTGTAGTTGAAACAGCTTCCTGTTGACACAGCTCCTCACTCCATGTTTGTCTGTCATTTTAAATCCCTTTTTTTAAATAATAAATGTTAAGATAGGTTTACTTTTATGAAATCTCAAATATTTTTTCCTGAAAAATAAAAACATAGACACAAAACTCCACAGATTGAGATGTTGACCGTGCTTCAGGTGAGAGGTCACTTTTAGAGGTGACACAGCTGGGACATATTAGAGGCAGAAAACAGGAAGTGACGCTCGGTACCAAAATAAAACAGCCAACAAGAACTTGCATCATGAGCAGATAGAACATATACATCTTTAACTGATGGTGGTTGCCTGTGTGGTCCAATGATAATAATCATAATAATAATAATCTGTTGTTAGAATGTTTTTCTAGTGTTTTGTCTTTTATCCCATCAATTTTAAAACAATTCCTCATTGACCTTCGTAGCTACTTTGATTGACTGAAATGTATTGATGTCTGAGCCTGGTCGGGTCTGAGCCTGGAGAGATCCAAGAATGGATTCCCAGAATAATCAATGCTAGTTCCTTAGATACTAAGTTCAAATGATTATTATTATTATTATTATAGCTTGGAGAGAATTAAATCCTTATCTTTAGCCCTTATAAAGGGGTATAAATTTCCTTTTTATTGTCTTAAATGCGTTTAATTGTTTACTAAACATGTGTGCAAAAAAAATGTACACATCTATTTTGTTTTATTCTTGTTTTCTAAACAACATAGAAGATGAAAAAGTCACGTTGAGTCAAAAATTACATAAAAGAAAATAATATATAACAACAAAAAACTAAATTTAAATGAAGAAATCTGTTTAACACACAAAAAACTTTTTTTTTACATTTACTTCAAATACAATTGGAATAAAGATTTTTCCGAATATTTTAATAGAAAATTTTTGAACAAACCTTTGAATAAAATAATTCCTTTATTCCTTTTCTTCTCCGACCTTCAGGGTTGGACACAATGAGGTGATCGGCGTCTGCAGCGTCGGCACCGAGGCCGAGAGTCTGGGTCGAGAACACTGGAGTGAAATGCTGTCGTACCCTCGGAAACCCATCGCTCACTGGCACCTGCTGATGGAGGTGAGGAGTCGGTGCGACGCTACATTGTTTATGTCAGTCTTTCAAGTTGACGATTGTTTGTTCAAGCGCTTATGTGATTTTCTTTCATGCTTCTGTCAAGGACAAGAGGAAAAAGGTGAGATGAGACACTTGCAGCAGGGGCCGATACCGCTAATGTTGATGCTTTGGCAAACACTAGCGTATTGCTTTAGCGTGCTAACACTTATCTACCATATAGAGCTAACACAGGTGCTGCTGGTGTGTGTTAATAAAGCAAGGTCACTGAGAGTTCCATGCTAGTCAAGCAAAGACGGTTGACGACGTCAATAAGCTGATAGGCTCAAGGCTTCGCAATCTGCCATCGGCAGCAAATGTCAACGCAATCCATCTAAGAGATGTTGCCAAATTTGATTCAAAGACACAAATGTCAACCTGGTGATGGTATTAGAGGAAATGTCAGAGAAACGTAAAACCATACTCGGAAGAAGACAAAGGACAGGCTGGAGCGACTACTGGGAACATCTTGGGTGCAACGAGAATAGCTAAAGGAAATGTTTGGGGAGAGGGAAGACACGGTGTCCCTTCTCAGGCTGTTACCCCGCCTTGACCCAATAACAGCCCATCCTTTAACGATAAGCGATGATGGATGGAAATACGTACATCGTAGAACTTCCGAACTTCCGTTCACGTCTTGTGTCAGGTTTCCCATTTTACACTCAGTGTACCCATGGTGGTCTTAATGTGGCTCAGAGGCAATGACTCTGTCTTTGCTGGGGAGGTCTAGGGTTCAACTAGGCATGTTTGAATCCTGATTAGGGCAGTTGGTGCCTTCCAGTGGGCGTACCACCTGTGGACAGAATCATGAAGGGTGGTCTAGAGAGATTTGGGTGGCAGTTGTGGAGACTGCTTCCCCTGTAACCTGGTAATGGAGAAGTGGGAGATGTAACCATGGTGTGGACGGCAGAGGCAGAAACTCTCCTCCTGACACCGACACCTCATTATGTAGACGGACTCCGACCAGATGCTGGACAGATCCATGCAAATTCCACGCTGAGGTTTCAAAGCGTGTTCAGCAGCAGGAGAGGGCAGGGGTGCGGGGGAAGGGGGACATCTCGCCTCAAAACCCAGCTCGGCGGGGCACATTTGCACCTGCCAACACGACTTGGCGGTCTTCAAAGAATCACGTCAGCCTCGACTTAGCATAAATAAATCAAACAGTCAACGGGGGTCCGATCATTAGTCCTTCTCATTTGTCCAATGCCGAAGTCCATTTACGTCGTTCCACGACAGAATGTCATCATTGTTGTCACCAGGATCATTAGATCGCATTTTTCTCCTCACCTGTGACGCCGTCGCCTGACTCCAGGCCAGCTGATGGATAATGAGTGTATATTTAGACTCCGTTAGCAGCTGCATGACTCACCGTATTAAATGTATGCGGCTCTGACCATGTGACTGTTGCCTGCGTTCTCCTGCCTCAGACCAGAGGTATTTTTTTAGGGAAGAGTTTGACATCAGAGTAAAAAAATTCAGAACAACCAGCTGCATCGAGGCCCACGTGGGCTCAGCCTCAATTGAATTTATAAGTGAAAAATAACAAACATTTGACCTTGAACACAGCAACAAACAGTCACTGGGTTCTATCGTGGACTCCGTTGGTCAGACCGACAGAGTCAGACCAGTGTGGATCCAGAACTGTTGAGACCCGAGGCTCCAGGTTCTCTTGGGGCCAAGGCTCTGACTAAAGCCATGGTCGCCATGGTAACCAGCAAAGTAAACCTTGGTGTCTGTGCCGGGGGGTGAGGCAGATTTGTCTCCCGAGGACGGAGAGTCTTCACGTTCACGTGTCTCCAAAGCTTCAAAGGTCAAATAAGCATCTTCATCACGCGGGTGGTCGTTAGGGTTCCAGGAAGAGGAACCGATTGGAACTTCTGAGGAATACAAAAAACACATTAATATAGAAAAAAACAAAAATACAACAATGTTTTTTATATCTTTTCCACCTCATTTCCATTCGTGGTTAATCACAAATAAAAACAGCAGAAGAGAAACATTGACATCTGCTGTTTTTACGTCATATATATTTGGTACAAATATATTAAGTCTTAAGAGGTGAATATATTTACTGACCTACAGAATCTGCTGTCAACTGACTCCTCAACTGTTTCTTCTCTTCTGGTTCTGGTCCAGTGGGTCGGACAGGGAGCCACAGGAAGTGGGAGTCAAGGAGGATCCATCAGTTCACTGAAGGCACCACCGTCTCCCTGACCACACACACACACACACATACACACACATACTGTACTGCCCCCCCCACACACACACCCACGCAAACCTGACCTTCACTCTCCAACATTCCAACTGTATTTGAAGAAGTTCATCAGGAGAACATGGGACCGACACCTGGAACAGAAGATCGACTTCAGTTTTGGTTGTCTTTTCCTTAAAGACAGACATGAACAGATATGAGCTGATAATATCAAGCAGTAGCAGCTGTTAACCAGCAGGTGGCTCACTTTAGGACAGTAAGATCCCATCACCAGTCAAACAAACAAGTCAAAACGACATTTTTGACGATTTCACACAATTGGAAATTCCGGAAGGCTTTTATTGTGAAAATTTGGGGATATCTGATATTTACGACCAGCCATGATTGGACCAACATTAGCGAAGTGATGTAATATATGTAATCATAACACGATGACGGGGTTTAGCAAAATTGACAGATGTCTCCCCTAAAAGTATTTCTGGGGAATTGTCACTAGATGGCAGCATTACAACTCATTTTATTATGGTTTTAATAACGAGGAGATTGTATGAAGAGGGCTGCAGCCAGGAACTAGGAGAATTAACAAACTAAAAAAATTAAATATTGAACAAAAGTGCGACATCCCTAGTAAAGTCGGAGTATATGCTGAAGCTTTATTTTGGTGGAGTACTCTCCATCACTGTAGTAGAAATATTTGTGACACTACAGAGTAAAGTTAGGGAAAAACCTGGTTAAAAGTGTTGATGGTGGGACACTAGTTCAATACCAGAAGTTCATGGAATTGTTCCCAGGGTCCCGGATCTGAGGAACGATCTAGTCACATGACCCAGTTTTTCTTGGTCCTAATGGACCAAGAACCTTAACAATAAACATTTTAGAGAAAGAAAAAAAAAACAATACCTTTTTTTGTCACCTGGTAGATTCCTGTACCAGGTGAACAGCAGGTGAACATGGCGTGAGGTTTTTCACTGCATGGTTATTGTCATGATCTGTCAGTGTGAGTGGTTTAAAAAAACATGAGGGTGGTGTTAGATTGTTTGGAGTGTTTTCATTCATCATCTCTGCTCTGATTTCTTAGAATCTTTGTTGTTCTCATCACGTTCTCCGTTCATGAGATCTTCTGAGTGAAAAGACTGGGCATCGACAGAACCTCAGACTTTTCTGCTAATTCAAGCCACAGAAATTAAACACGTGGTTGTATGACAAAGGGTGGTTGACCGCTGCACGGTTTGTCCCTCCCACTACTACCACAGACCCTCACTGTTGAGCTACGACCAGTATGCGCAGACTGTCGCCCTCTTGTGGACATTCCTCGTAAAACTCTTACCAGACAATAACACTGTAAAATGAAATGGCACTACGAGTAGCAGTTCAGCTCCTAGCCAACAACCCAGTGATTCGCTCCTTGTTTTTTTACGAGACGCAGATTGACCCACATACCACTAGGGGCGCACAAGTACCACACGTGATACACATACACTAGTTATGAAAACCTATGTTTGAACTATTGGTGGACAGTGAAGGCATCGCTGGATTTTCTTTTGTTTGAGTGAAAAAAAATGAACAAAATGTTTCCGATGTGAAAATATAAAAAAGAAACGAAAAAGAAGAGTTAAAGAAAATATAGTTAAATCTGGTAGATGTATTTCTACTAATCACTGCTAATAAGAAACGTTTGTTCAGTGAAGCTAACAGTTTCCTGTCGGACAGGGACCACTTCCTGTTTTTATTAACGAAAGGTAACGTGTTTTTAACCTGTAGTACTTGAGAGGAAATACTTCAATCTGTGATCTTTGTATTTAACACCTGTCACAACCAACGACTTCTTCTTCTTCTCCCTCTCTTGAACCTCCTCCTTCCTCTCTACCTCCCTCTTCTGTGTTGTAGGTGAAATGCATGCATCATTTTTCTGTGGAGCATTTCCGAATCCTCTCTGGTTTGTTTTTTGTCGTTGTAGTTTTTCCTGTGGTTCTACTCTAACCCTGCCGTAAACTCAGTGCAGTACTGCTGTAGTAGTACTACCGTAGGGCAGACTGTGATCTTTCAGATGTTATTAATAAATATTTCTTTATGTACACTGAGGCTGATGTTCTCTTTGACCTGGCAACCCAGACACAATCAACACTTTAGTAGCATACTGCCACCTACTGCACTGGAGTATGTAGTGTCATGGTACGACCAATGACTTTTTGAGATAAGGACTCCTCCTCAGACGTTAACGACTGATTTAAGAAGTTATTCTAGACTTATTTCAGAATCATCAGGGTCTTCAACTGATTGACAAGATATTGTTGCGTATCTCTACGTTGGAACAAAAAGCCTCCCCCCAGATCTCCTCACCCTCTTCCTCCTCAGTGCTGCTGCTCCTGTGTTTTTAGGCTAACGCCGCTCCGTCTAATGCGCGTCTGCTTCCTTCATACATAAATAATCACAGGCCCCGAAATGTCACCGTTAAAAGGCAAACTCCACAGAAGGAACTCTTCTCCATCACTTCACACACGCTGAGGTGACGCCGAGGGGTCGGCCGGGGGCTGAGGCCGCTGACAAAACCACTCAGCCCAAATGAACTGCTGTGTTTCCAGGCCAGAACTTCAACAGAACCACAGCTCCAACCAACGCAACTTTATCTAAATATAGAACCGGTCACAGACGAGGAAGAGGAGGAGGAACAGCAGAGCAGCAGGTCAGAAAAACTAACAGCAGATGATCCAACCAACCTCAACCATCGAGGGTGTTCGGTCTGGACCTTCAGTGGCAGGAGCAGATACCTTACGTGATGCATTCTGTGGTGAGTTCAGGGACCTTCAGTAGTGTGTCCAGATACTCTCAGGGACCTTCAGGGTTGCATTCAGGTCCCTTCGGTGGTGCGTTCAGGGACCTCCACTAGGGTGATAATATGCTTTCAGGGATCTCTAGCACTGCCATCAGGCACTTTTGGTGGTGCATTGAGGTAGCTTCAGTGGTGCGTTCAGGGACCTTCAGTGTGATTCCCACTGACCTCCGTCTCAGAAGAGCTGAGTCAACCGCCAGTGTTTACAGCATATTTATAGACTATTCTACTTCCTTTCTGCTGCGTCAACGCTCTGATGATGGAGCATCGTCCCAGATTCTCTGCTAGGACCAAAAACAAACAAACAAACAAACAAACAATCATCAAACAAACAAACAAAGGAAAAAAAGTGTCCAAACAACTGAGAGAAAAACAGAGAATTACGAAGGCCAAGTGGGAATTTTGAGTAGTCATTCAAAAGTTGTGTGGTCTCTGATACACACAACTCTCTCTCTCACACACACACACTCACACACACACGTTTGTGCAAATGCAGCAGGAACAGAGTTGGTGGAAAAGAAACAGAATTTGATCCAAGAATAGCAGAGAGAGAGACAGACTCAGAGACAGAGACAGAGACAGAGAGTGCTGAGACACCTGCACCTGCACACAGACACACTTGTCATCTCCCATCATAGATTTAGTCCAAAGGGCTGATGGGAAATCTGGGGGAAATGTCACATGACTCAACAACAGCAACAAGAAAATGGTAGAAAAAAGTTGAAAAATACCGAACAGAAAAGGTCTGACGTCATAGTCGACAGACGGAGTTTGCAATGAGTCACGAATGTTCGTTTTCCTCACCTTTATCTTGAAGTTCGTGTCGTTTTTATTTCCGCTTCATCGGAAAACGTATCCTGTTTATCTTATTTCCTTCCTCCACTCCTTTACTTCCCGAACCCTGTTTCTCTCTTTACTTCCGTACTCTCCAAATCTTTTGCTCTGTCTCCATCTAGTGGCTCAAAACTGTAATTAAACTATCAGTCGAATTAAACCCTTTGGAGTTCCACTTCAATAATGAAATAAATAAATGCTCATTTGTGGGGTGATTATTATAGTCTGTTCTGTGCAAACAGCGCCCTCTGTTGATTCATCAAAACAAAACATTCACACCTGTTTCCACATTTACATATTTTTTTATTGTAAAGGTGATTTCTTACAAAATAGTCACGTGATACAGAGTGAAGGGAAATGGCGCCAATGACGACAGTGACGTCAAACAGCTGGAATTACAAGAGATTGATTATTGATCAATAAAAAGATGAACAGACATCTGATTGGAAAGGAAAAAAAAAACAACAACAATCAAATCGTGGTCCCGTTAACAGTCTGGCGTATATGAAAGCGTTAGAGCGCCACCTCGTGGCAGATGCAGTCACTTCTTTGCAGAACATTTACAGGAGATTAGAAAAAAGGAAATAAAGGTCTGACCTGTGTTTCATTCTCAGAACATGCTCACATCAAAGGAGTCCACAACCCTTTGATGTTTTTATGCTACATCAGCTGAACAAAAACAAAAATAAACGACGACAAGAAAGATATTTTTTATAGAAAGACTCAAGTTAATCTGTGTTTAAGAATACTTATAAAAACAACAACCATCGTCTGCATTTGAACACACCACGGCTAACCTATGAGTCAGTACTGCACAGGACGACTGGGCTGATGGAGGGAGATCTACAGGTACGAGTGTGTGGAGGGGAGACTTGGATTGAACTGAAGTTAGAAAAATGTTTCTGTGAAAATCCTTGTCATAATCAAAGGTTACATTTTCAAACAGGTAAAAACCAACAAACAAATGAGTCTGAGTTTCAGTCCGACCTTTGATGTCACATCAAAGGCCATTCATCTCTACAGAAAGAATCTGGATTGTGTCTGAACTACTTTGTAAGAGATTAAACCAGATTAGACCGCATTAAATAGATCAGATTAGAATCGTTCAGTTGATTTTAAAAAATCTACGGAAAAAAAAAATATCCGCAGCATAAACCGACCAATCAGATGTTAACAATAACAGTAAATTTATTAATAACTGATTATAAATCACTCTATTTAAGGATCTGTGTGTTAATCCTATGATCATGATTAGTGTTATATAAATTTTTATTTTCACTTTCTGCACTGATCCTCAGGTGAATGGACTGAACTGTTCATGGGGCGCGCGGGGTTAACAGGAATAAAAAGGGAGTTAACATAGATCCATTTTTTCACGTAAATAAAAAATACTGTTGTTTTTTTTTTGTCCCGGTTCTGGACGTCCGGACGCCTCCTCCTTCTCCTCCTTCTCCCTGCTCTTTCTTCCTCACCCATCCCTGTCTTTCTCGTATCCCTGAGAAACTTCCGTTTCTCAGCGCCCCCTAGCAGAGGTGAATGTTACAGGCACGGATCTCCCTCTTGTCCTTGCAGCCTGAGGTGTGACCTCCCTTCGTCCTTTTTTTCGCCGTCATCAGGCGCTCCTGGATGCCTCCGCCACAAGGTTTGGAGCAGACTGACCAGCTGCTCCACTGCTGCATCCTGCAACCTGAGACAGGAAGTAGACGAGGACTCAAAACACGAACAACAGTGGGATTTTAATGTGAAAGTCTGAAAATCTATGCCTTGAATCCGCCTCTTGCATCTCCTCTTCTACTCTGACTCCAACTACCTCCATGTCCTCCCTCACTGCATCCATCAATCTCCTCTTTGTCTCCTACCTGGTAGCTCCATCTCTAGGATCATTCTTCTAC
>JAFBJS010057853.1:69956-82356 GCA_016785265.1 Paraplagusia blochii
CATTCCTGATCCTGTCCATCCTTGTCTCTCCTAAAGAGAATCTCAGCATCTTTAACTCCTCCACTTCCAGCTCTGTCTCCTGTCTTCTGTCTATTCCTAGTGTCTCTATTCCATCCATCCATCATGGCTGGTCTCTTCACCGTCCCTTCACCTCAGCTGACTCTCTTCTATCTCAGATCACTCCTGACTCTTTTCTCCAGTTGTTCCATCCTGACTCCACTCTATTCTTCACCTCTCCTCCTCAGTCTCCACTGCTCTGAACTGTTGATCCTCCTTAACTCCTGCTCCTTCTCCACCTCTGCTCCTTGTAACCTCATCATTCCACTGTTCTCACTTTCAATTACACACACGAACTCTATCTTGCTACGACAGACCTTCATTCCTTTTCTCTCTGATGCAAACCTCCACCTCTCTAGATGTTCTTCCAGCTGCTGAACACATGAAATATTTATCTATATATTTATTCCCCATGTCCCTCAAGGGCAGGGTTAACTAAGGCCAGGAGCCTGATCTGGCCAATAAACTTGTCAAAATTCTATTAATATGCTAAGAAGAAAAAGAGGAGATTCATGGATGGAGTGATAAGTCATCTTAGTTCACACATCCTCCATCTATCTCCTCTGGACCAAATTATTTGCCCAAGTTTGCTCTCATGGTCCTCTGTACAGAAGAACCAGTAAGAGAATGAACTGTTTCAGGACCATGGACAGCTCTTCTACCTCTGCAGAATCAGAACCAGGAAACTGAGCGACAGTTGAACATTAGTGACATGAACCTTGTTGTTCCTCCACCGCTGAGTCTCGACCCTGTTTGCCCCGTCGCCTCCTCTTCCCTCCTCCTCCTCCTCCACCTCCTCCGCCACCTCCTCCCCTCTCCTCCTTCTGTTTGGCTCGGCACTTCCTGATCTTGCACTTCTTCCTCTGAATGGTCTCTGGACACTGGACGCCACCGAACTGCGGCTCCAGTTTGATCATGCGGGTTCTGATGGTGTGACCTTTACCGCAGGACTTGTTGCACTCGGACCACTCGGACCACTCGGACAGCATGCAGTCCACAGCTGGGGGAGGAGAGGAAGTGGTCAGGGTTTGGACACAAAAAATGACTCGTTCTACTCCTACTCCATCTGGAACTCACGACACTCGGGCAGCATGCACTTCTCCGTCTGCTCCAGCTCTTCGGCGCACTCTGCTGATGGCTCTGACTTCAGCATCCTCTGACGTGTCCTCACTCCGCGGCCGCAGGTCACACTGCACTCGCTCCAATCCGACCAGGGAGAGAACATGCAGCGTATGGTGTCTGGAGACAGGGGACAGTGTTGAGTTGGTCAATTTGTGGGGATGTCAGAACTTTTTTGGTCATTGGTGATTTTATTTCAAACATTTAATTTCTCAATTTGGAATATAATATATTACCAATATTTCCTTATAATATGTATTTTCCTTGTTAAAAACACTTAATAAAATGAGCTGTAATGCTGCCATCTAGTGACTTAAATATACAATTGTAGCAAAATCTTTGCTCTATTATCCAAATATACTGGTCAGCTGATTGACAGATGACTCACGACACTCGGGCATCATGCACTTGTCGACCTCAGCCACCTCCACTTTACACATGGACCCATCAATGGGGGGCATCTTCACCATGCGTTCACGTCTTCTCATGCCCAGCCCGCAGGTGGCGCTGCAGGGGTCCCACTCACCCCACTCTGTCACCACACAGCTGCTGGGTGCTGTGCAAGAGACAGTAGAAAAATATATGTATATATTTTTATACAAACGCACACGTATCCCAGTGATGGAGAGGAACTCACAGCACTCGTCGTTGACCACACACTTCTCCGTCTCCTCCGTCTGCAGCTGACACAGTGAGCCGTCCTCAGGATACTGTTTGACGTACCGTTCTCTGGACCGCATCCCCATCCCGCAGGACACGCTGCAGGCGGACCAGGTGATCCACTCTGACATCATGCAGGTGGAAGTTTCTGTGCAGCCAGACAGGGGGCGTAACAAGTAAAAAATATTGACAAAAAAATTTTAAAAGTTAAAAAAAATATATATATTTTTCGTGTTCAAAATGTGAAAGTTTCAGATTAACTTTATCAGAAAAGCCGCCCATAAAACTAATCAGTCTACAGTTCTGCGCCTTGATTGGTGTAGTAATATATGTGTCCACATGGGGGCAGTGTCAGATAAGCTGTTCCAGTTTGCACGGCTCTATACTGAGTTACACACAGGACAGCGGAGGTTTTGGACTGAAGGAGTCTGGAGACAGTTGGCTTAAATCCCGTTTTCTTTTTTTTTACAGAAATCACAAACAAAGACTGAAAATGTGTGGAAAAACTTTATTTTTTTCTGAGCTGAGACTAAATCCCAGCTCTCCTTCCTTGATCCTCTCCTCCCCTCCGCTCTCACACTCCTCTTACCGCTCCTCTTAAAATCTGCAGGTGCAATTTTTCCAAAAAAGCTAATTGAGGAGAGAGAACTTCAGTTCCTTCAATCAGTCCTGTCCACAGCCCTGATGGGTCAACATCTTGGCTAAGGTTGGTAGTAGTAGTCTCAAAAACAAATTTCTGTTTCTGACAAACTAGTGGAAATAGAGTGAAAAATCACTTGGACCATTTTTTATAATTGGTCTGGACTCCTGGAGGGGTGTGCCCCCCACTTTGGAAACCACTGATGTATTAATTTAACGGCATATCAGGGGCAATAAGGATAAAACCTGTGGTTTTTGAGCCACTTATACACTGCACTAAACTCTGTGGGTGTTTTTGCAGCAGCGCCACCCACTGGCTTGTAAAGCTGAACTAAGTGAATCATTAATAAAACTAACAGGTATCTTCAGAACGGCCCCCCGAGAACAAGCTGTTCCCAGGAATATTAATCAGCCGCAGCCCTGGCCCCCGTGTGGCCTCGGCGTGAACCTCAGAGCGATCAATCTCCCGCTGCGTGCTAACAGAGCGCTAACTGGAAACAAAGCGGCGGCGTTTAGGAGCAAAACAGCGGCCTGTCGTCACGTCAACGCTGAAGAAGAAGAGGTTTCAGCCCTTGACAGACAGAGTTTGTCTTCTGACGAGTGGTCCATGACATGGGCTGATGGAGGGAGGAGGAGGAGGAGGCTGAAGAGGAAGGAGGTCAATTCATGGTCTTTGTTCCAGACTGACAATTTGACTGTAACGTCCACAAAGACGTCTGGACTGGAGGAGCCAGAAATGTTAATGAAGACAACGGAGAGAAAACAAGTGTCTCCAACGAAAAGAGACAGACCAGAGGACAAGACCAGAAAACCAGACCGGAGGAACAAACCAGAGGACCAGTCCAGAGGACCAGTCCGGATAGCAAGACCAAAGGACAACACCATAGGACAAGACCAAAGAACGAGTTCAGAGGACCAGACCAGAAGACAAGAACATTGAATTACAACAGGGGACAGGACCAGAGGACAAGACCAGTGGGCAAAACCAGGGGAGTAGACCAGAGAACAAGACCAGGGGATCAGAACAGAGGACAAGACCAGATTACAAGTGGATTGTAGTCTGTAGAAGACAGACCTTCTTAACACTTTAGATACATACATATATGTATAAATATATACAGTATATGCTGTATGTATAGATGTGAATATATGTACTTTATATTTTCTAAATTTATGTATGAAAATAAATACATATTTTAGGTTTTCTATGTTATTCAAATATATATGTGAATACACATTTAAGTAAACATATATACAGCAAAATGTGTCTGAATGTTAATAAATATAAAATGTATATCTTCACATATATACCCATGTGCAAAATATATATTTCCATATATATTGCAGGGTCATTATTGTGATCCTGTTCTTCAGCTCACAGAGACATCGGTACCTGGTGAGTTCTACCACCGTGTGAGTTTGTTGAAAGGCTCTTAGAGGCGTTTAAATCGGTAACACATTAACAAATAGTCGACTCTGGCGCCATCCAGCACCGGCCCGTAAAACAGCAGCAGCCATATGGGACACGACCAAATGGATTATGGGCCACTTAACAGAACATCCAGCCAATAAAACCTTATAGTACCATTAGAACTCTCCTTTGTTGCGAAAGGAACTTTTTGTCACTTTCTCTGTTCCACTTGATACGACCTCACACAAGGAACTATTGATCCGATGCTGCCGCGGCCACTTCCTTGAAACACGAACAACCAAAAAACACAAGACTTCCCACATGAGGCAGTGGGATTTAGCCCTTGGATTTCTAGCTAAATTATCCATATTTGTAGCCAAACATTAGTATAATTCCAGGTACTTCAGTAAGAAAACGTATTGCGTTTTTTCCTCCAATACTAAAAATAAAACAAAACAATACCTAGGTTTCGCCAAATTATTTTCTCTCCTTAAAATAGTTTTGGGGAAAACAGCCATACTTGAAATTGAAAGTCACTAGATGGCGCCATTACGGCTAATTTCATTAATCGTTTTTAACATTTAGGGAGTGTACAGAGTATGTACGTCTTACCAGATTATACAATAATAATAATACTGGGTTTCGCCAAATTATTTTCTATCCCTAAAATAGTTTTCGGCAAAAACAACTGTATATGATAAAATATCACTAGATGGCACCATTGCAGCTCACTTTATTTATCGTTTTTAACAATTTATGGAGTGTACAGAGTACCCAGATGTCAGGAACTCATACAGTGGTTTGTACAGATAAATAATTATTACCAGTCTCATAATAGTAATTCAGTTTCTGTCCACTAGGGGCATGGTAGAAAAAAAAGGATACTACTTTTAACGCATCACCTTAATTAGCAGGCAGCTCCTAACTTCCTTAACCACCAGGTCACCAATAATGTGGAATATCAGTATTTATGGACAAGACGCTAATGTCCAATATTCCTGGTTTAGATCCATGGTTTTTTTGACTGATGGTCACAGTCCAGGACAGCTCTCTTCTTTCGTGGTATTCCTAATGACACACACACAGTTCACCCGACACACACACACTCTGTAGCCACAGGCTGTCGGCAGCAGTGAATGAGCGTTGAATTATAATGGTTGATTTTCCCAGAGGACGTCGGTGAGGAGCACAAATGGTTCCTAAAGTGACACCAGCTTCGGAGTCCTGTCAGGGAGCAGCGTCTAATAGTCGGATAAATTGGCAAATGTATTCGTGGAGCAGCGGCGGAGCAGTGACCTGAGTCCAAGTCTGACGGAGAGAAAAGTTCAGCAGAGACACTGAGAGGATTTGGAGTCGAGCGAAAAGAAAAAAAAAAACGCATAGATTGCATTTTTTTAACGGATTTACACTGAATGCCAAGAGTGAGCCGAGCAACATTAATGAGGCGATCGTCAGACTGGGTGAGGAGGAGAGGTGGAGGAGGGTGGAGGTCGGGAGATAATGCTGCTAATCTCTCTACATACCTTTAGGTTCTGCTAAAAAAAATAAAATTGAGAAAATAAGAACCCTGACTGAAGCAGATTTAATGTTGATTCCTGGTCCAGAACGAATGAATACTTAACCCCTTAATCAACCAATGAGGTTGATGGACTATTGTCTAGGAGGCGGGACAACTCACCAAAAATTTTATCGCAATGAAGGTAGAATCAATGAAAGAGATTCTTGGCCTTCATTGAGAAAACAACTTCTACAATGGTGAGGTGGTTTGACATGTTACCTTATAGCTAGCGGGTTTGTTGGTTCAATGCCAGGTTAAAGACATGCAGGGCTATCGGGTGCTAAACATACGGCTCACTCCGGGGTTCAATTGTGGACGCTTGATGTGTAAAAAAATAATACATAAACACTAGGTAAAAATTTTCAAACATGTTTGATATTAACGTTTGGCCAATATGCCAATTATGTCCTAGCGCAGAATTTTCGATTATGATTCCAACTGATACCGATGTACGCACTTTATTGCATCAAAAACAGAAGAGGTAAAAATTTAAGGATCCCACAAATTTGGCCAAACTTGCAGGAGAGACTTGTACAAACCATGAGAATATATTGGAATAGAAATACTCATGAGCTGCAATGCTGCCATCTAGTGACTTTCACTTTAACCTACAACTGTTCATCACAATGCTTGAAATTGGCAAAACTCAGGCATATCTGTATCTAGGCTCTGAACAAGAGTGAGTTTAAGACCTCGTCCCTAGCCTGATGACTGTCCTCAAAGGAAAAGTTAAAAGACAACTAATGAATAAATCAATTATCCTGGTCTGAATGACATCATCAACAGATCAGCGTCCAGGATGTACGACATCACAAACAGACGTGGTCCGTACTGCATTACCCTCCAAAGTTCTGTTCCAACTTTTCCAATCTCTCTACTCAGATCCGTTCCCAATGTTGCCCGGTTTAGGTCAAATTAAAGAGCAGTTAATTTCAGTATAATGAGGCGAAAACAGAGAATTTCCTGCGTTTACACTGTGGTTGGTGAAAGACCTGGAAGGGTTCCACCGTGGCCACAGGAGAACAACGGCTGGTAAATGTTTGTTTGTTCCTAATCCAAATAATCCATTATTTATAGACTCCGGAGCGTTAGCTCGGCGGACCTTTGTTTACAGAACCGGAGAAGAGATAACTGCAGGAAAACACTAATCATTCTACGAACCCTTTGTTTTCCTGCTCGCTGCAGGGATTAGAGCTCGGCGGAGTGGGTGGGGAGCGGGGGGTGTTAGTTACACCTAGGGGGAACGACTTTGGATCGAGGACCAGGAGTTACTGGTAATTATTTATGAAACTGGTTCCACTGGTTCTGGTACCAGATGGTGCTGAAATTCCCACTTTGTCAAAGCAAAGATTTTCAGTTGAAGTATTATGGGATGATTGTCTGTCTAGTTCGTCAGTAATTGGTTCTGGAGGTAGTTTCACTGTGTTCCAAAAAACTGGTGTCTTTACCTATAAATGGTGAGAAGATATAGTGGCTCCACCCACTTCTCCTGCTGGAGAGACTTACCTAAAATCAAATCTTTGCCGATATTTGATATGCCGATGTTGAATAAAAAACTTTGCATCTGTTACCAACCAATTGCGATATAGTTCTAGTACATAAAATTGACAAAATGAGCCACAATGCTGCCATCTAGTGACTTTAACTTCATTATTTAGCTATCTACCTAACAAAACTATTTTTAGAGACAGTAATATTGACCATGGAAATGATCACGCAAGAGAGAGAAATGGTAACTGGACAAGGAACTCTTCAGAGAAGTGGAAGACTGCCCCCTGCTGTTGGAAAAAATAAGCCAAGCCCAGACTGTGTGAGTGTTTACCTTCCATGCTGCAGCCTGGTCCCATGCAGGGCTGGAAGTCCTGGGTGTGTGGACAGGGCACGCTGAGGTCCAGCTGTGCCTTCAGCATCCTTTGCCTCATCCTCCGACCTTTGTCACAGGTGGCGCTGCTGCAGGCCGACCACGGAGACCAGGAGGAGTAGATACAGGTCTCCGGGGTGTCGTCTGGAATACAGAGACCAGAGGAATGCTGCGTGAAATTCACAATCATTTCTAATCCTGGAAACTGGACTGTCAGCTGCAACAGGACGAGGTCTGAGGGACGGGAGAATCCTGGGATAACACCACATCTGAAGATGATTACCACGGCTATCTGAACCCAGGGGGAGACGGCTGAGGAGGAGTGGCAGGAGCCCAGAGACAGGTGGAGACAGCTGTGAACCCCTGCTCCAATTACACAAGGACCAGGACGTACAGCCAGGGTTACCAGCTTCAATTAATAACCCCCTCTGTGGGCTTCAGACGAGCTGGAAATGTGAGGAGTGGGGAGTGAAGGCATCAAGCCCCAGGCCTCAGGGAGGCGCCGCAGCAGCTCAGAGTCTCTAGGATGTAGTGTGATGACAGAAGAAGTTGCCGTCATGTGTAAGTGAAAGGAAATGGAGCTTCGGGACCGATCTTTGGGACCGACTTCGACTGAGAACCCTCGTCACTTCAGAGAGTAGAAGGTGCGGCAGAAGAGTAATGAAGGGAGAGAAACGGTTCACGACTGAGGCTGAGGAAGGCATTGATTGTGAGAAGGGAGATACTCGTTAAAAATTCCTCGTTAAAGCTCTGCAGTGTGGGCAAAAGCCTGCAGCAAAGCCAGACGAGAGCTGGGACCCTCGCAGGTTGGACATGGATGTCAACAAACCGTCCCCCGCTGTACTTCCACTGGTACAACAGCAGCTGTCAACGTCGGCACAAGAGAGTAACGTTCAGTTTTCAGAATCCTCCGGTAAAAATATGGAACTGCAACAAGACCAGTTTCTATGATTAACTGGGGTAATTACAGACGAACCACGGACAAAGACATAGAGACATGGCTTAATCCTTCCGTGGCCTCGTTTTTTTCACCGACGGCAGGGTGGATGATATCTGGATCTCGTGATCGACCGCAAAAACACCATGACAACAGAAACCAATTCCAATTTCTTCATTTTGTGGCGATGTAGTCTGAGGAATTCTAGCTACTTATAGGTGATCATGGTATGATTTCTGGTCCGGCCCACTTCACAGCCCACAAACCATAACTGTGGCCCCTCAACCAGAATGAGTTGAACACCCCAGAATTCCAATGGGAGATTACAAAAATTCACACTCGGTCCCCAAACTGGGCCACGAGCCACAGCTTTAATGAGCTGTAGATATTATTGGTTTGCTTAAACAGATGAAAGAAATCTGGGATAGATACATGTGTAAATTCAACAGGTTGTGGGTTCGATCTCTAAAGACTTTGCTGTTTACAGGAAAACTACTTCCTGTACTTTCTCTCAGTGATTCAGGTTTTTATAGCATTATTCCAGGTACTTCCTCTCTGGTTGTGGACGTGTTTGTCCTTTGACATCCCAGAATGCTGTCCCTTAGACGGAGGACGTCCCGACGTCACAGCTGATGACGACTGTTTATCAAAGGCAGTGATCTGAGGAAACTGCCTGAGTTCCGAGAACATAAAAGGGAGTCGTTGGGTTTAATGACACGGACTCTTTGATGATGATGAGATCGTAGAACCTGAGGTCGGCGCCGGGCCGAAAAGACAGAAGACAAGAGTCCGACTGTACGGTACCTTCATCCTTCTCCTCCTGTCCAATATCAGCCACGATGTCGTCGATGGTGTCGGGGACGACGTTACACTGTTCTCCCTGTAATCATGACGACAAACAAACACACTCTCAGTAGGATGTTGTTGTCAATATCACATCAGCCTCTGAGCCGCCGACAGTTAAACGCAGACGAAATTATCTCAGCTCTGAAAATCAAACTGTAATTTGACTAAATTGGCCGCAATTTACAACCAACGGTTTGTTGATCCATTTTTTTTACTATTAGTTTAGGCTTTTAAACAAAATTCCATCACTTTTCCCAGAGCCTGAATGATGATTCACCACGTACGTAGCACAGCTTGCGCACTGTGATCGGAGTCATGGTCACCGATGGTATTCACTGAGTTCTGTGACCAGAGATATAGCAAACGGTGTTGGGGGTAACGTGTTACTTGTAACATTGTTACACAATGAAGTTACTTTTCTTGGTAACTAGTAACGTAACGCGTTACTTTTTCCATTCAGTAATGCCGTTATTGTTACTGTGGTGTAATGGGGCTCGTTACTTGTTACTATCTGTGGTGGTGATTGTTTGACATAGGTTAATGTTTCAGGCTAAGCCAATCAGAAAGAGACCTGGGCGGGTCTTCTTGCCTTATAGGGAAATAAACAGTCTCACACACACACAATAGTTTTAAATGTGTTTTGTAAAGTAAAGTAACTTGTTATTAGATACTTTAATAATTTAGTAACTAGTAATGTAACTAGTTACTTTTTCAGAGCAGTAACTCATAAAGTAATAAGTTACTTTTTTAAAGTAACTTGCCCAACACTGATAGCGATACACTAACCTCACTGTGCGATATGATTGACATCTTTTCAAATTACAATTTTCTTTTAAAACAAATCAGCTATTTCAGTTGTTATACTGCCCCCTGGTGTATTGGATTAGGTAGTGTTATGGCATGACCAATGACTTTTTGTGGTATCCTTCTTGATGCACGATTGATGTCCAATAATACCGGCCGACCGGTAATATCACCGGTGAAGTTACCGGCCCAATATTAGGATGGTTAAGTTATCGGAATAAGTAATCGGAAAGTTAAGTGGTTGGACCATATCGGCAAGAGTTAATATGAGTGAGTTTTCTCAGACTCATCGTCATTTCTCTTCCAACTCACCTTCCTGGCGATGCGTTCTACCACCAGCCTCGCCACAGGGCTGATTGCTCCACCCTCAGGGTCGTAGAAGGGGCTCTGTGGGTGGTCCAAACTGGTCAGTGGTCGGATCTTCTCCTGAGGGATGGCAGGTTTGTTGGGTGACTGGAAGACAACGTCATAAAGACAGAATTTCAGGACAGATTCATCAAAACAGATCGGTCGTGAGTTTCAGTCACAAATTGAGGCGAAAGAGACTGAGACAGTTCAGTCCCACGTCTCCAGGTGGACCTTTTTTTTAATCCTGTACCTTGGACTGTACCTGTCTCTCTGATTGCTGGTTCAATTCCCTCCAGTGTCTCTGTCACCAACACCTAATGTGTCACTGTCGACTTCGCTCCTCACTGCTGTCACTCATACCTATGTCTATAAATGAGGGAGTCGGGGTGAGTCATCGCAGAGACTCAGGTGAAGATTTCAGTCTGTTCCAAATACGGTCGGACTCAACGGAACCAGTGACGAACGGCTGAGACAATTCTGGAGTTTGAAACATTTAATCTTCTGATTTTCAGCAGCAACGGGATTTTTCAGATGTGAGATCAACAGATAAATCTGTTACGAACGAGTCCAGAAACTACACGGTGTTTAAGACATTAGTTTTACTGAATGAAAAACCAAAAAATACTTTCCCTGACACTTTGTTCCTTTCTGTTTCTAATACCCTTTATGACGCCACCTACTGGGATATCGCATTATTGCAAGAAAAAGGCAGACGTGTAATGATAATATAAATATATATTTTTTTACTTTTCTCTGTAAATGCTGTAAATGTTTTCTGCAAATGGACAAGGTTGGTGGGCCGCAATAAAAAGCTCAACGGGCCTCATCCGGCCCCCGGGCCTTAGTTTGCTCATGCCTGCTCTAATAGAACAGAACTTAATGAACACTTCGACTTCTGTAAGAACTCCCATGATGGGCTCTAATAGCAGGAGCTCGTGTTTTAGCGACAATGAGACAAAAGGTAGGACAGCAATAGCTGATGTCCACCAAAATCTCAGCCTTTCACTGACAAAGTCTGTAAAAACACAAACGCATGTAAAAACTCTTAAAACCTCGAGAAAGAAAAGCAAAAATGAGGACGTGGTTTTCTGTAGCACACCAGGCTTCTGAACTGGCATCTCCAAGCAGAAGGTTCAGCCATTTTTATGTGGAGATGAGCAGATTCACTGGGTGGATGTTGGACGGAGAGGCAGAGCTGAACAGAACCGTCTCACTCTACTCCAAGCGTCTCCCAGTGGTGTCTCACCACCATGTTTGTGCTTCACCGTCCAACGCGGGGTCATATCTGTGATTCCACCGTTATTCCACCATCATCCGCCCGTTACAGCAGCACTGGGTGGTGTTGGTCTAATGGAGAGATTAGAGAAATGTATGGACAACATTTCTGAGGGCGGATGTGGTGGAGACGAACGCCCCCGAGACCCAGTATGGGATAATAGGAAGAAGATGAATGAATGAATATTGGACATGAATTGACCGCCCAGTTGAAGACACACCTGCTGCTCTGGACTGCAACATTTCTGGGTTTTTGTTTTAATGTTTCCTTCAACACCGTGGGCGCATTTTCTGTTCCGACTCCAGAGGCGGAACTCAGATGTTTCCATGTGAATCTGAGGCTGAAGAAGCTCAAAAGCCTTTGTTGTGTTGCTGCAAGTGAAGACAGATTAATGCTCCACAGACGCTGATCTGTGTGTGTGTGGGTGGGTGGGTTGATGGAAGGAGGGGCTATTCCCATTTTCCCACATTAGCGTTGTATAAATGATGCACTCTGGTGGTAAATTAGTTGGATGTCCTGCAGGAAAACATCTGCTCCTGGATCCTGGTTCTCCAACGTGCTGCAGGGCAGAGAGTCTGTGCCGCGGCCGCCCAAGGATTGGTGAGAATAATCAAAGTTAAACAGCCAACATCGGGAGCATGGGAATTACTGGTGTAGCACAGAATCCTAATCCAATAAAGGCAAACGCTGCTGCATGTTTATGAAAAAGAACAACTTACTGAGGGAGAAACAATGGAATTTCTCAGGAGGGAGAACGGAGGAAAACGGCAGAACTTTGGAGAACGGAGAAAAAAAAAAAAAAAAAAACTGCAAGGTTTTATTAATTGTATACAGTTCTCCCTTCTGACAAGAGTGAACTGTAAAAAGAACAAAAAGAGGAAAGA
>JAFBJS010057853.1:82751-111741 GCA_016785265.1 Paraplagusia blochii
TGTTCCGTAAACCATATTGGAAAACAAATTGCGATAAATCGTAATCGTAAATGGTGAACAGATCATGATACAATCATGATACAATCATGATGAATCATGATTGTATCATGAATCAAATGCATCGTCACATCCCTGGTTCCCGACACCCTGAGGTTCTGAGTCACACTCACCTCGTATGTGACTCCACTGTCGGTTCCGGCGTCCCAGGGGATGAGGTCGGTGACCAACCTCTGGACCCAGCCACACTCCTTGGTGCACAGGTCCTCTCCGGACAGACCCACGTTCCAGTCGGGACTGGGCCCCAGCATGGTGAGGAAGGACATCAGGTGACGGCTGCGGTCAACGGAGAACTCAGCCGACGGCGCAGGGCGTCTGGAATCACAACCAGCAGGAAGAGACGGGAAGTTGACCGGACCAGAATCACGAAACCCATGCAATAGACCCCAACAATTCTGGAGACAATGTTCCCTCCACTTTGGTCCTGTTATAGTTCAGACCAGAAGTAAAGACTAGAAACCAGGGGTGATGATGATGTCACACGTCACCTACGACCGCGGTGTCTCACTGTTAATTACTGTTTAATTAGTACCAGGAAAAGTCTCCAATTACAGTGGAAATTGGCTGCTGTGACAGAACCGATGTGTG
Source organism: Paraplagusia blochii (assembly GCA_016785265.1). Lineage (NCBI taxonomy): Eukaryota > Metazoa > Chordata > Actinopteri > Pleuronectiformes > Cynoglossidae > Paraplagusia > Paraplagusia blochii. The sequence goes on from JAFBJS010057853.1 coordinate 83,397, forward strand.
TAATTATGGAGACGAATGTTCGGTGTGTGTGTGTGTGTGTGTGTGTGTGTGTGTGTGTCTAATTAGTCTTTAAATAAAACCTGTGATTCTTCCCAGTCTGGCAGTGAAGAGGTGTTAAAGCGTTTTTTAAAGTATTATAAAATAAACACGTCACGTCACGAACTCAAACATTTCTAAGGTGTGGAATGAAGAAAAATCAGTTCTGAAAACACACATTAAAACTCTGTAATCAAACATTTTCTCCTGGTAATTAAGGAAAATAAAACACAGAAAAATAAACTCGGAGAAATGACAGATTTTCTTAAATCACGTTTGAAAAATTCAATCTGTGACTTAGTTATTACCAAAAACAAGTTTTTTTATCATTTTGTCCTAAATTTAATAAACATGGAAATGAGTGTGAATTCAGCAGAGACTCAAGTGGTTGGACTTTAAAATGGACATTTTCATGAGGGACGTCCCGTGTTTCCATGTTATCCCTATGTAATTTACGAGCAGAATAAGTTTTGATGAATTGAACTTTTAAAAAGGTTTTTGGGAAGAAATTCTCAAACATCCAGCTCATGCTGCCAGAAAGTTCAACTTCTTGGAGTTGAAAGACATTTAATTGCTCAACTGAGCAACTTCTAGTCGATGTCAGAGGGAACTAATAGTTCTACTCCTCTAGACCACTGTCTTCACCCCTGGACAAAGAGTTGAGACACCTTTTGGAGACAGAAACTGACGGTAATAAGAGTTTTTGGGGAAAATAATCAGTGTCACTAGATGGCAGCATTGCAGCTCATTCTTCTTCTTCTCCTTCCAGCTCGTCCCATTTTCAGGGGTTGCCACACTGAGACCTTTGGACCTTTTCACCCATTGCTGTGTGTTGTCAGTGACAGTGAAGTGATGAGATACTCACAGGTTGAGAGGCTGCCAGGCCGGCCACTGGGCCTTGGTCTTGATGACCGTCAGGACCTCATCACCCTGTGGAGAAGAAGAAAAAGAAGAAGAAGGAGAGAGTGAGAGGTCTGTCATTAGAGTGATGAATATGAAAAGTCTAAAAACAGAAACGTCGGCAGAGAAAAGACGGAGCTGTCAGAGAGACGGAGAGAGACGCCTGTCCTCCAAGGACGGACGAGTTGCCGTCACTATTCTGCGCTTCAGCATAGATTCTGGACAAAACTGAGTCTGATGGACAGATATGACATAGAGCAGGAGGACGAGTCGTGTGCGATGAGTTCTTATATTTTACCTTTCCACACACACACACACACGTCTGAGTGTGTGTCTGTTTGAAGAGCTTCAGTTTGCCAAAAAGAAAATCCTTCTTCAGAATAAGTGAAGGTTCCAGAGTCACAGAGAAAGGCTTTAGTACTCCCTGGGGCACACTGTGTGTGTGTGTGTGTTTGTGTGTGTGTTTGTGTGTGTGTAAGAGAAAGTGTGTGAGTGTTGGATTCTGAAGAAAACAAGTTTAGCAGTCACACTGTCCATCTCTGCTTCACCGCTGCCTGAGGCTGAGTGTCTTTGACCCCACACTACCTCTATCTCTCACACACACACACACACACACATACACACACACACACAGGATGCTGGTTAAAATCCGGATCAGAACAACACTTTTAACACCTTACTTAAACTTTAGAACCTGCAGTACTGTTCCTGTCCTGCAGGTGGTGCTATAGCGTCACAGCACTGATACAGTTTGTAGACCAAGAACTGTTCACGTAAATCAGATTCTAAATGAAAAAGTGAAACAGAAGTTAACATCACGAACTTCTCTGGTTCCAGATTTAGAACCAGAGCACTGACTCAGGGGTAGGAGTTGAGGACAAGTTTCCTTCTTCTCAGCTCGTTTCCTCATCACTGACTCTTCCACGTTCTTGCTGAAGCTTAAGGAACTAAGTGCCGTTCTTGTACTGCAGCCTGGTACCGATCTCAGGCACCAGCCCTGCTGCAGATGCAGATCTTGTTTGTTTATGGTAATTACTGTAATAGCAGAAAATGACGGTGATTTAGCAGCGTTTACAGGTCGGTTCCATGATCAGCAGGTTCTCCAGAGCAGAGGGAAGGAACGCAGACAAAGGAGGGAGAGGGAGGACGATGAGGAACGTCAACAAGGAATGATATTCAAGGGAAGACCAGGCAGAAGAAGAGGTAGAGGAGACGTTCTGTCCATAGTCTGATAAATGTTGGAATATTCAGAGACTCCGTCCATGGACTGACCAACCGGCCACTAAGGCTAGCCCTCTTCATCTGATTTGAAACTGGATTTGAAAACCATTAACTTTTTTTCTTTGTGGACTGTGGACTTGAGGGTTTTTGAAATAACAGAAAAATTTAAAGGGGCTGCAGCCCTGGGTCTTACCACCAGGGGGGGCTACTGTGGCAAGTGAAGTGACAAAAATCTGTTGAAGAAGTCTACTATAAAATTTTCTCTTCTTCAAATACCCACATTATCTGTCTTCCCTCTCTTTTACAGGTGTTAGATCAATATAATGGGTGTTGGACATTAATAAAATATATTACGACCTTCAAAACAGTGGGTAGGAAAATATTATAGGTAGGAAATTACTTCAGAATGACACCTACACTTAAGGTTGACACCAAGAGAATAAAATGATGCATGGAGCGGGCCAGACTCACCAGTGTTTGGGAAACACTGGTCTACAGCGGTGGTTCTCAAGTGGTGGGTCTCAACCTAAAAGTGGGTCGCTGACCCGTTCTGAATGGGTCGCGAACAGCTGGTCAAAAACCAAAATAATGTGAATGAGCTGTTGAACATGTGTTTTTATTTTAGAAAATCTCTTATTTTGAAAGGCACACTCAAATGAGTATGTTAAAAATTAGATTTTTTAAGGAAATTAATTTGCTCGGTTTGAATTCTATGAGAGTGGGTCGCGACCTAATGACCACAGGAAAATGTGGAGACCAGAGTGAGACCAGTTGAGAACCACTGGTCCACTCCACACACAGCCTGAGGACTATGGATTGTCCGGAGTTTTCCAACCTTCTCCTTTATCATAGTTCCCTCTAAATCCTGTAACACCAAGTGTTAGAACGGTTCTCTCCTCACTCCACTAGAACACCACTGTTACCACCGATACAGCAGAACCCCTGGGACTGAGGACAATGTCTTCCAGCAATCGAAGAAATAAATGTTTATTTATTTTCGATGTCTCTCATTTCATCCTACACACACACTCTCTCTCCGTGAAGGGATCTGTGGATCGTGTTTCACGACAGGGTCCAATAAAGGAACCTGAGCCTGAGGATGATGGGAAACGGAGTCTAATAATAAATCAACACTGGGCTAATGCAATTAGAGCTGCACCAGGAGCAGGGAGCAGATGGATGAGAGGACGGAGGCGCTGCTACACCATCAGAACAAATTCACTGCTCAGGTCTCACACACACACACACACACACACACACACACCTTCCTCCAACCAAGCGTCATATAAAACTCATATTCCACTTAATTACCTCGCTCTTTCCTCCTGCGCCGCCGTTTGAAGCCTCGGGGCAGTTGTGACGGAGCTACCGCTTATCCGATGTGCCATGAACTGAAATCACCGATTTTCTCCAGATGACAGCTAACACTATTTCTTAGGTTAGCCTTCGGCTATCTTTCGGCATTTATTTCTCGGTGAACTGTTAGCCATTTTTCTCTTGATTGGTGATCTACTGCTCTTGTCTGAAGTAGGTTGGAAGGACACTAACGTGGATCGGCCGACTTTAAACTCTTATACATTTGTTATGAAATAAATTCTGAGCAACCTTAGTGATGCCTTCACTGCCTGAGGTGAAGAAGTTTAAAAAAGAAGGAAAAGTTAGTTTTGCGAAATGCTAACCCTGTTCAGAGTTGATGGGAAATAAAGAATAAGAAAAGTTATAGTGAAGAGCAACGAGAATGAGCTGCAAGGATAAGGAGGAGATTTAAACTCACTGTAAACTACAAAAAAAACCTTCAAAATTCTCCATGCAGGGAAATATAACAAAAACAACGTAATTTTTTTCTACTAGACAAATAAAAAATCAGCAGGAAATAAAAGTCTCACAAAAATCTGTTCTTTAAAGAAAGAAGTCAATTTTAATAACAAGTTCCTGTGTTGGTTTTCTTAAAGATATGCCTGTCCAATCACAGCCTCAGTTTACTGAGTCCCGAAGGATACCCTCCAGTCCTGTAGATGGCAGTAAAGCACCTCAAGTTAGTTAGCCAAGTATAAAACCTGTCTACGGTGATTACTGGTCACTCCACGTTTGGACCTAAAAATTAAAACAATAACTGACAGTAAATTGAAAAAAAGAAAAAACTTCTCCAAAACCGTTCACCCAGAACGCAGCGGTGTTTGAACGGTGTTTGAAACCTGACACCTGCTGGAACGACTTGTAGCAAATCAAACAGCGTTCCAGCGTCAGGTCTTCACTCGTTTGTCAAGTGTCAGTTGACAGAGACGTGAACACGCAGCCGTCTCGCCGCGGCGGGTTATTTATCTTCCACCTTTGACGAGGACGTGAAGCGGCGAGCGCCGCCGTATCATCTGTCCAATTACAGCGCAATTTAGCCGTCCCTCAAGCTCCGCTGCTGTAATTGCACCGCGCCACATAACAACCTCGCTGAGCATCATCTGATTTGAAACTGGATCTGGTTGAACCCCAACACCTCACACCCCCGTCCCTCGCTCTGCTCCTCCAGCCTGAGTCGGCTTCGTGCAAACCATAATAACATTTGGAATAATTTGACATTTAATATATTTCAAGGGAGAGAGAGAGCGAGAGAGAGACGGGTGAGGGGACGGGAGAGAGGCTGGCTCCTGGTTCAGTCCCCACTCTGGAGACACCAGTGTGTTTATCCTGGTCTCGCTCTGGTCCATTACGGCTCAGACTCCGACGACACGTGTTAAAATGTTAATGCGTCACATTAAACACAGTTAGCGCTCTGCGCCGCACCAAACAACAATTAAGAGAAAATTCTTAATGGAGACGTCGACGACTGTTTCCTCTCGTAACGACAGCGGTGACGATGCCACGGGCCAGAGAGAGAACATCCAGGGTCCTAACAGCCTGCTGACGAGGAGAACTGGGAGCAGAAATGGCTGCTTTAAAAAAGTTTATTTTTAAAAAGTTAGAGCTGAGAGAAAAACATGAATCAAATGTGTTTCGTTGTGTTGTTACTGTTGAGAAGGAAACGATGGATAAAAAAAAAACGTTACATGAACATGTGATCAGGTGGCAGCGCTGGCCAAGATGTTGAGGAAGCGGATTTGGGTCCACCAGCTTCCAGGTTGAGCTGCTCTGATCATAGCACCGTCCTGACCCACAGTTGGGGGCTCCCCACCCACAGTCTGGTGCAGTGTAATTTGGGTGGCAGTTGTGGAGACTGCTGCCCCTGGTGGGAACCACAGAGACCAGTCTTCTTCTTATTCTTCTCCTTTCAACTTGTCCCTTTTCTCAGCGGTTGCCACAGCGAGTCAAAAATGTCCACCCCCGTCCTCTGTATCTTCAACTCTAACTCCAACTACCTCCATGTCCTCCCTCACTGCATCCATCAATCTCCTCTTTGTCTCCTACCTGGTAGCTCCATCTCTAGGATCATTCTTCTACCAATGTCTCCTCTGTCTCTCCTCTGAACATGTCCAAACCATCTCAATCGGTCTTCTCTAGCTTTTTCTCCAAACCGTCCTGTCTGTGTTGTCCCTCCAATCACCTCATTCCTGATCCTGTCCATCCTTGTCTCTCCTAAAGAGAATCTCAGCATCTTTAACTCCTCCACCTCCAGCTTTGTCTCCTGTCTTCTGTCTATTCCTAATGTCTCTAATCCATACATCGGCTCCCCGGGGCGCTCAAAGCTGCACACTGTTCACTGGGTTAAACACAAAGGTCACATTTCGTTTCCTTTCCTTTCAAATTAAAGTTCACCAAAACCAACAATGTCTCAGCTAGAACAGCTGGACTTTTGACATGGTCCACAGCTGGACACGTTTGACAATAAACAATACGTAGCTGGAACTGGTAGATTATTCCGTGGAAGGAGAAGTTGGTTCAAGTGTTCAGGACTTTGTGACTGACCCTGGTGAGTAGAACCAGACCAACATTGATCTGGATTAGCCACAGTCCAGTCTATTGAGTCACACGGTCGGGCAGGGGAGGAGGGTTAAGAAAAGACGCTGCTGGTCTGAGAGAGATTGTCACCAATTAAGTGGATCTGCAGGGTGCGCTGTCACTGAGAGGGGACCGCAATTACCTCCGAGAAAATGGTTCCATGGCCCAGGTCATTAGCACCGATGCTTAGTTTTAATGAGAGCAGTTTTTCCAGTCAGAGTGTGACAGGACAGGACGGAGGTCCACGTTTGTTCTTCTTTTCCTGCCTGACGTGCTTCCAAGAACGTGAAGTGAGATTTAATTGAACAAAATACACAAAGAAATATAACAAAAATACATACATTTAGCTATAAAACAAATATAAACTCAGCTGGAAAAAAGAGTCTCCCGCAAAAAATAAAAAAAAATAAAATGTATATAGTTCCTTTCAGAGAGAACTAATTATTGAAAGTAGAAGGAAATTTCCTGTGTTTGTTAAAAATATGACCGTCCAATCATAAATAGCCACGGTCCACTGATTCCTGGCCAGGCAATAATCCCAAAGCGTACATTTGCAGCCCTGTAGGTGGCAGTAATGCACCTTGAGTTAATTTGCCAACTATAAAACATGTCCAGAATCTAAAATATCTAAAATATTTTTCACCTCACGGCCAACTACCTTCACATGATGTTCCAAAAAAATCCAATACACCTGAAGATTAGCAACACTGAGACGAGCTGCAGAAGAAGGAAAAACGTAGGATTCGATAAAAAAAACCTCTGGTGTTGTTGCTGTAGCTAACAGGTTCACAGAGAGGAAGAAAGTCAGGAACCAATGATCAAGTCTCCTGAAAAACCTTCAATATCACGTCAAGACTAATGTCCTCGTATTTTGCACCACTAGGGGGCTTCCTTTTAGTCTCCTCCTGTGTGTAATCAGCCCACTTCTGTGTCCTGCTCTGTTCAATTCCGTTCCCACTGTTCTGTCTCATTTCATTCACCTCTTTCCAATCACCCCAGTCAGGTACAAACAGCCGCTGCACCGGGCGCCGGAGAAAAAAGAAAACGCTTCAACGTTTTTCCACCCCCAAGGTTATGAATGCTGCCGTAACGACAGACAAATGATCAAACTGCAGTCGAGGAAACCTTTCCTCCGCTATAATTTGGGGAAAAGGCAAAGGTCATTATGTGCTCAGCTGAGAGTCGGCTCTTAGCTGCAGGCGGCCGAGGTGATGGTTGTGAAATTGCCTCTGGCACTTTCATTTTGTCTTCTATGCTAGCAGATCGTCCGACCCCAGAAAACCTCTTCACTAAGAAGTGCAGAGAAACAGACCTAATAATATCACGTAAAATGGCTCTTTCCGCAGCAAAAGAAAATGAAAGTGGTCACAGTCCAAAGGACGGCAGTGATGGTCAGTCAGTGCCGGACAGATGCAGGGGTAATCATGGTCCTAGAGTGGTGAAGGTCTGAGAGATACAATCACCTTCAATTAGAGGGACCACTCTGGATGGATGGATAGGGAGGCAGATGGGTGGGTAGAAAGACAAAGACGCTAGATGGGGAGTTGGACAGACAGGTAGGTGAGCAGGTCAATGGATTGATGGATGGATGGATGGATGGATATGTAGGTAGGTAGATTAGTAGATAGACAGGTAGAATGCTAGATGGGAGTTGGAAAAAGTTGGTAGGTAAGCAGGTGGATGGATGGATAGAGAGGTAGGTAGGTAGATGGATAAGTAGATGATAGACAGGTGAATAGAAAGGTGGGGGATAAATAGGTAGGTGGATAGGCAGGTAGGTAGACGATAGACAGGTGGATAGATAGGTGGGGGATAGACAGGTAGGTGGATAGATAGGTAGACGATAGACAGGTGGAAAGATAGGTGGGGGATAGACAGGTAGGTGGATAGGTAGGTAGGTGGGTAGGTGGATAGATAGGTAGGTGGATAAATAGGTGGGGAATAGATCGGTAGGTGCATTGGTAGGTAGGTGGGTAGGTGGATAGGTAGGTAGGCAGACGATAGACAGGTGGATAGATAGGTGGGGGAAAGACAGTTAGGTGGATAGGTAGGTACTGGTTCTTTGTGATGGCCCTAGAGTGGTGACGTTCTGAGAGATACCATGACCTTCAATTAGTAGAAGCACTCTGGATGGATGGATAGGTAGGTAGATGGGTGGGTAGATATAAAGGTAGAAGGCTAGATGTGGAGATAGACAGACAGGAAGGTAGGCAGGTCAACAGATGGATGGATAGATGGGTAGATAGGTGAGGGATAGACACGTTGGTGGATAGGTGGGTAGTAGGATGGGTAAACAGACCTTTATTGTTAGCGTTTCTTGAGAAATGAAGGTTCTACTGTTTCTCTGTGATGGTCGGAAGTTAAAGGTCTGTTCTGTGTGATTTGTTTCCAGGGGAACCGTGGACTCATCCCATTGTTCCAACATCACAAACATACTAAACATGGACGGCCATGAAAATCAGTGTTCCTGGAATACCAACACTGTGACATTTAAAAAGGACATCAGCATACAGGGATTATTCTGGCATTTGCGTGAGTACGGTCAGGGATTATTGATGGATTCTCACAGATTTATCAGGAGATAGAAATATGATGGATCTTCTCTGATTCACCAACCCCTCTAATCTCTATATAATGAAACTCAACAACTCTATGGAAACATTTGCTGGTGACCACAGACTGGGGACACGCAATTAGAACCCTGCCTCAGCGAAAATAGACAAGATCGCTAAGAGTAAGTTAGCTGTTAGCCCTTAAATTTACCTTTGGTAGATGAAAGTGTAGAAGACAAGAAGGTAGCCAAAACTGTCAAATCATAGTAGCTTGTTCTTAATGGAGGATTTTTGGGAGCCAAGCTATCGTTTTAATTACCAGCAGGGGCCAGCAGTGAGCTCACTCCATTTATGGAGAAGGGAGGAGCTCAGCAGTTGAACCCTTATTTGAATTGTGATTTCCAGGTTTACTTTATGCTGCGAAGCCGACTTCCAACTACAGCAAATCCAGAGTAAAATTCCCTCAGGGTTTTTCAGAGGAAATGTGTTCAAAACAAGGGAACGAACCAAAGAACAAAAAGAAACAAACAAACCAAAATCAGAACGCCTCTGGCTGTCACCAGTCATCTGGGCAAAAACAGGAAAACTCAGAGGAAGATTTATTTTCCACGAGTGCCTGTCAAGTAGGAAGCCTTGTGAAGGAAGAGGAGGAAGAGGAGGAGGAGGAAGTTGATTGAGTTTAAGAAGAGGAGAAAAGAAGCAGAAGAAAACATGGGTCTGAGAACACACTGAAAAGGGGAGAAGGAAGTGGGGTCAGGGGGAGTCTGTGTGAGGAGGAGACCCTGAAAAGGGAGGAATGGAAGGTCAGCCTGAGATTGAAAGTCCAGTAATTGCTTTGACCTCTAGGTGTTGCTCAAGCTCAGAGCTGCTGATGAACTTCTTGCCCACAGCTACGTCCTGGGAATAAACTCACAGCTCACAGGGATTTTGTTTACGACCATGTGGCAAATCAAATCACTGAGGATGGAGAGAGAGGGCGGACTGTATGACAGGCAGGTTCCAGGGCCCCTCCAGGGGGCACTCTAAGACGAACTTGACACATAGCTGTGACAGACAAAGTCTGGACAGTGACATCTGTCAATGTCAAGTGTTTACGATGGAGACAAATTGGATGGGGCCGGGGTCGGCCAGCACTAGTGGAGTCAGGCGCCCGTATAGGTACCCTACAGGTAGGCTACGGGTACTGCAGTTAAGATTGTCAGCAATTCGACTACAGACTTTTGGACGATAAGTTTGGAGGTGTAGCTATAAGTTTAGAATTTTACTGCAAAAAAGAGGAAGTTCATCGAGAGGTCAGTGGGAAGGACAGGAAGTATAGAGGATGACAAACTAATGGTAGTAAATTTATCAATTAGCTAAAGCTAAGGATGTTGTTCATCCCATGTTTTTACGAGAAATTCTTCCTCCGAATTTAACCCATCGACATAGTGAGCAGGGGGCAGCCAGCTGAGCCAGCGCCCGGGGAGCAGTGTGTGGGGACAATAGGGCACCTCAGCGGTAACTTGGTGGTAGGGGGTTTCAAATCGAGGGCCTTGCGAACCCCATTTTCCTTAACCACTAGACAACTAACTCTCCCTACTTTTTTTCCTTTCGGCTTGTACCTCTTATCAGGGGTTGCCACAGCGAGTCAACAATCTTTTTGGCTTGGCACTGGCTTGTGCCCCCTAGTGGCTGGTTTAGGAAACAGAAGGTTAAAATGTAAAAATCTGTCGTTCGTCATCATCTCAAAATTTCAAAGGTAAAATATATTAATCAATTGTTTAAGATTAAACACTAAACACAAAAATTCAATGCTAGTACGCAAACAAGTAGGTCGCACGGTAGGTCGTTGGAGTTGTTGAATTCGGTAAGTAGGTAGGAGGTAAGACAGACCATTATGTATTAATTGTAGTAGCTGTGTTTGTAGTACTCTTTGGAATAGATAGAATCTCAGACATGTCCAGCCCGTTGACAGGTTGGACGTTGTGAACCTCAGTTCTCAGCCCTGACCGGTCAGATCCTCGGGGAGTTCTGTTTACGACCGTGTGGACAATCGCATAAACTTGGAAGTGATGACTTTGACAGGCTGGTTTCACTGCTAGGTTCTGGAGGGCGTTCTCTAAGACCACAAACAAGACTGAGGCTCCAGGATCAGGAACCTTAAGCCACCAGAGACAGACGCAGGCTGTTGGGTCTGATCCAAAGCCTCTTGTGTTTACGACCAGTCGTATACTGGACCGGGACTCGGACAGAAAAGTCACACGGCTTCTCTTTGTCCTCCTGTTTGTTGGGATCACCCCCTCTTCAACCTCCCCCACCTGACGTTGCGCTGGAGAATACATAAACAGGTTTTTCCTGCTCATTAATCTTTCATGAGTCTTGTTGCAGCAGCAGGAAATATGTGTCGTCGTCTGAAACGACTTTTACCAAATAACCCACTGAATGAAAAACGCCTTTTTATGGACAGAGCTGTTATTTTTATTCCACTTTTGAAATCCAGTCACACTATGATCACATCCTCAGCCCAACTCCAACTTTTAACGGATTTATTCGTCTACAGCTGCTGAATGTGAAGCTGTGGAAGATGAGGCTTGTTTAAAACATGTGGTTCGAGGCCCTAGCACGGAACTCCTCCTGAACAACGGTCCGAGGATTTTATTGAACAGATGAAGTCATTTTTCCCACGACTGCGTGGCTTCTTTATGGTCAAGCGTTCTCTACTAAATCTCCTGACGTGGAAAGGCCATACCCACTAGTCCATGACGTGCAAAAACCTGTCGCCAACGTCAAGGAAAACTAGCCATATCTGAGATAAACTTTTTGTCGATATCCGATATATTGGGTCCAAACACCCAATTTCCGTGTTGGTGGCCCTTTTTTTTAAGACTTGTCGGGAGGTTGAGCAGCCTGGTGGTTAAGGAAGCTAACTACCACTTTGTCACTGAGTTGATTGGCAGCGTGGGTGCAGCTTGGTGCAGTGGTGGGACGGTTGGCCTGCAGGTTAGTCATTGAACATGAGGTTAGTAGTAGGTGGTGGAGTAAGTAACCAAGTTGGTTAAGACACATAGGCAGTTAGATTAGCGCCTCCTGGTGTTATCATTCATCATGTTCCTCCCACGTCTGCAGCTGCTGGCAGATCTACCTGCTAACGTGTTGGACCTTGTCTGCAGCTGATAGCAGGTAGATCTGATCTCCACGGAGTCTTCACCTCCTCCCTCCTCACCCCACCTCCACCACACATCACAGCAGCAGCAGCAGCTTCACTGAAAGCCTGATTAAACTGCTGGAACAGGAGCCTGGGTTTCCTGACGGTGCCAGAATCGCTTCTCCTCCTCCTCCTCTTCCCCCTCCTCCTCCTCTTTGCCATGAGTCTCCCCGGGAGGAGCGGCGGTAATTATCTTGTCACGGCGTCAGATCGCTGTGTTGAACACAGCTGATTACAGCCCGGCCTGATTGGCGGAGAATATAAGCGGCCGCAGCGTTCCTAATGAAGAGGGATGTGGAGCCGGCGTCAGGTCGCCGTCCTGGAGTAAATGCCAGCGCCGACGCCGACCGTTGAGGTCTGGGTGGTGGGTGACTGGGGAATGTGGGACACAGGATTGGCCTGATTACATCTTATCACCCAACATCCCACAGTGTGAGCGGTAAATTGTAGCACAGGGACGAGGAGTCAGACCAGGGCAGGAGTGGAGTCGAGATATTCAAGAGGGAGGAAAAAATGTTATTACAGGCACAATACTTTTGCCTGGAAGGCTGGGAGAAGGGGAGGAGAGATGGGGAGAGGAGAAAAGAGGAGGTGACAGAAAAGGACAAAACAAAAGGAGAGGAGGCAGGTGGTGCGAGAGGAGAGGTGAGGTGAGGCGGGGGGTGGGGGGCGACAGTAAAGAGCAAATAAACTTTAAGACCTTCTTTGGACCTTGCAGTAATGACATAAAAACCCTTAACTGTCTGTTTGTGACCAGAACTGTTCTCCACCAGTACTTTGGTCCTGGTCCTGGTCTTGGTCCTGGACCAGAGCAGCCCACAGACTCGCAACGTTATTCTGATTGGCTGAACTTCAGCCTCTGATGAACAGGAACTGCACTCAGATACTGGAAGTCCGGGCAAGGACTTGGCAACCCCTCCGAAGGAGAATGAAATAATTGCCCCGGCCTCGGAGCATCTGCTGTAACCGTGGTCAAAGTGCTGCCTCCAGGACCAGGCCCGGTCCTGGAGGCTGGGACGGGGGGAGCGGAGAGGGGAGTTGGCACAGCTGAGCTGCAGAGTCACATTGATCCAATCAACTGAGAGTAAATATTAGCTGCACTTCGCATCGACTTTCTGATCTTCATTTACATGACTTTAACTCCTGACTTGGTTGGCTCATTGTGCAGTCCACTCCTGGACCGGGCCAGACTGGACCAGACCTGGGTAAAGTCAGGGCATTGCTTTGGTCCAATGGAGAGAAAGAAAAAGTCGGAGGAGTTGGAGAAGGAGCAGAGGAGGAGAACACAAAAAGTGTATTGTTGCAGAGTGACAACCATTCACAGTGAACTCCACCTCCGTCGGCCTCCGTGAATCTGCTGCTATCAGAAAGAGTAGCAGCAGAAGATGAGTATGTTTACAACAAAACCTGAAGGGGGCGCAATCTTCTTTTCATTTCGGCTTGTCCCTTTTCTCAGGGGTTGCCACAGCAAGTCAACAATTTCCTGTCCTCTGTATCCTCAACTCAACCTCCTTCCATCTATCAGTCTCCTCTTTGTCTTCTACCTGGTAGCTCCATCTCTAGGATCATTCTTCTACCAATGTCTCCACTGTCCCTCCTCTGAACATGTCCAAACCATCTCCATCTATCTTCTCTATCTTTTTCTCCAAACCTTCCTGTCTGTGTTGTCCCTCTAATCACCTCATTCCTGATCCTGTCCATCCTTGTCTCTCTTAAAGAGAACCTCAGCATCTTTAACTCCTCCACCTCCAGGTCTGTCTCCTACCTATTCCTAGTGTCTCTAATCCATCCAACGTCCTGTAAACCTGTCCCTCCACCTTAGCTGACCACTGAGATCACACCTTTCTGAAGGGGGCGCAATAACTTCCTAAAAATGTAATTACAAATACACCGTACACAGGAAAAAGAGAAAACAGTGCGACATCATCAGGAGATGATGATGAAGGTGTAGTTACTGTCATTAAGAAAAGACAGAGACACAGGTAAAAGATCACTCTGGGCTGAAGACCTCATCGTCCGCCTCCGCTCTTAAACAACATAATCATTAAACTGCGTCCATGATTAAAATCACTTTTATTCTGGTGTTTAATCTCAGCATCTTTAACTCCTCCACCTCCAGCTCTGTTTCCTGTCTTCTACCTATTCCTAGTGTCTCTAATCCATCCAACGTCCTGTAAACCTGTCCCTTCACCTTAGCTGACTCTCTTCTATCACAGATCACACCTTTCTAGAGGGGGCGCAATAACTTCCTAAAAATGTAATTACAAATACACCGTCCACAGGGAAAAGAGAAAACAGTGCGACATCATCAGGAGATGATGATGAAGGTGTAGTTACTGTCATTAAGAAAAGACAGAGACACAGGTAAAAGATCACTCTGGGCTGAAGACCTCATCGTCCGCCTCCGCTCTTAAACAACATAATCATTAAACTGCGTCCATGATTAAAATCACATTTATTCTGGTGTTTATGGCCAAACTGTCTTCACGGTCGTTAGCATCAGTCCAACGTTGTTATCGTTTCAGCAGAGTCTGACGTTAAGGTTCGGCTAATTTTAGGATTTCTACGGCGGAGCTGCTTCCACTGCGATAATGTTAGTTGTCGTTGTTGTTGTTTCCATCTCGGGGCTAATGTTTTCTGCTACATTTAAGTTCAATTACATCTTATTTATTATATTTCCAGACTTTATGGTCATTTTGGTTTTTAATCGTTGGCTGTTTGTCTTCATTTGGGGAAAAACTGATTTCAGTCATTTATTCTCTAATCTTTAGGAGTTGGTTTTTATGACTTTAATATTAAGGCTTTCACTTTTTTGAGGGAGGAACTGTTCCTTGGTGTTGGACCAGACGTTAAATGTGTGGTTTCTGCTGGTACTGTACAGCAGGAAGGTCGCATGTTTGATTCCTGACCTAACAGTAGATAGGTCAGGGTCAGGGTAGATTTGTTATTAAGGAAAGGTTTTAAGGACAGGGAAAAACAGCTGTAGATGAAAGTAGAAGTCACTAGATGGCAGCATTGCAACTAATTTTATTGATCATATTTGATAATGAGGCGATTGTATGGAGAATGCTTGTGCCAGAAACTGGTGGAGTGGTGTATATACATATATATACATATACATATATATACATATATGTATATATATATTCACAAATTCACATATGTATGTATGTACGTATGTATGCATATATATGAGTATGTATGTATAAATATATATATGATATGTATATATCTAATTCTTAGATATGTATGCTTAGATGTATATATCTAAGCATACATATACACATATATGCATACATGGATATATATGGGAATATATGTATATGTGTGTATACATATATATACCTATATGTATATATATACACACACACATATACATATATTTATATATACAATCACAAACTATTTGTCATTGTAATAGTAATTCTATTATTATACAGGTAATGAAAAAATGTATATGCATAAACAAATATATATACATATATACATACATAGAAAAAGGTAGCAAAGCCAGATTGAGATGGTTTGGACATGTTCAGAGGAGGGACATTGGATACAATGGTAGAAGAATGATCCTAATGATGGAGCTACCAGGTAGGAGACAAAGAGGAGACTGATGGATGCAGTGAGGAAGGACATGGAGGACAAATGAAGAAGATATAACTATAAACATATATATTCACTCCCCAAACCATGTCCCCGTAACCACTTGTTCACCAGAGTCCCATACACACACTGTGGGAACAGCATCAACATTGTGACCAGCTGCCTGTCTTCCCTGTCACTGGTTATTTCTTTCTCTAAAAATATGAAAGGAGGAGAATAGAAATAATGATGGTGATTGTTAGTAGAAGGAACAGAGAGAGAAAAAACCCGGAGGAGGTGAGAGAGGGTTGAAAGATAAAGCACAAAAGAACGCAGAGCAGACAAACAACGGCAGATAAGTTTCAAATTTTTGGATTAAAATACGAGAGAACAACCAATAGGGAGGCGAGGTGAGGAGAAAAGCTGTTTCCACACGTCGATGTGTCAGAGATTAAAGCTCGGGTTGAACCGAACGAAGCGGCCTCATTAAAAATCAAGGTGCAACCTGGGAGAACGGGTGGGTAACAGGCTAGGGCCGGAGTCTGGTCCTCCGTCAGGCGTCTGCAGCATCAGCAAAAAAATATATAAATAAAAAGGAAGAAAACTTTTCACTCTAAAGTTTGGAAGGCCCCTCCCCCTGATCAGGATCTAATCTCTTCACTAATGAGATGCAATAAAAGATTATAATAAAGATGTAAATCGTCTGCAAAGAAGTTTAATTGTCAAATAAAAAGTCTGGGAACTGGGTGGAGACTAATCAGATCTGCCCCCGGGGGCAGCAGCTGGCGGAGAATGGGTGATTCATGATGATGTGATTGGGATTATTGATGAAGAGAGGAGACAGGGACGGCGCTTAATCCTGACCTCCACCCGAACACACACCCACGAAAGGCTCCAGCTGCAGGTGTGGACCAGAATCTCTGCTACTAATTCACATCCTCGGACTCATAATGAATACAAATCTTCAATTAGGAGAAGATGGAGGTTTACTCACTTACACACTCACACACTTCCACACACACTCAGGTGGATGAGGACAGTGTTTGTTCAGCGGTGCTTCAGCAACTGAAGTTGTGCAGCTGTTCCTGCAGCTTCCAGCAGATCAATATTGACTGTGGGGAAGGTAGAGGAACCAGAGCGGAGTGAATGCTGATGCTCAGCACACACTGTTGGGCTGCAGCCCACAGCCCTGGTGGACATGTCCACAGGTTTTCCACAAGGATCAGAAGGAACCCCTCAGGCTGCCACTGTTGGTTTTTCTCAGTGTTAGGAAGTTCGGAACAAATGGAGGGAAAATGTCCCGGAACTTTTCTTGGGTAATTTATTTCCCCTAAAGTTAAAAAAAAACTTTGGAAACATCTCATTCAGGAAAGAAACGCTGAGAACTCGTATTTTAGGAGAAGACAGGAGGTGTGAAAGGTTCACTGACAGGAAATTGACAGGTAGTGGTGGACAGGATACTGACCGTCTGTGTCTAACAACACAGTCCACCTAAGACAACAGGACACTAACAATAAAGACCCCAGGATTCTAAAGAGAAGGACAAAAAGGACACAGGGCTCAAACCAGTCTGTCAGTCACTTCCAGGCAGTCAGTGACTTCCAGTCTGTGATTTCCAGTCAGTCAGAGATTTTGTGTCAGCGATTTCAGGACAGTCAGTGACTTAAATTTTGTGATTTTGAGTCAGTCAGTGATTTCAAGACAGTGACTTCCAGTCAGTAATTTTGAGTCAGTCAATGATTACCAGTCAGTCAGTGACTTCTAGTCAGTGATTTACAGACAGTCAGTGATTTCCACTCTGTCAGTGATTTCCAGTCAGTCAGTGACTTCTAGTCAGTGATTTACAGACAGTCAGTGATTTCCACTCTGTCAGTGATTTCCAGTCAGTCAGTGATTTCTAGTCAGTCCGTCATTTCCAGTCGGTCAGTGATTTCCAGTCAGTCAGAGATTTCCAGTCAGTCTGTGATTTCCAGTCAGTCAGTGATTTCCAGTCAGTCAGTGATTTCTAGTCAGTCAGTGATTTCTAGTCAGTCCGTCATTTCCAGTCGGTCAGTGATTTCTAGTCAGTCAGTGATTTCTAGTCAGTCAGTGATTTCCAGTCAGTCAGTGATTTCTAGTCAGTCAGTGATTTCTAGTCAGTCAGTGATTTCTAGTCAGTCCGTCATTTCCAGTCGGTCAGTGATTTCCAGTCAGTCCGTGATTTCCAGTCAATCAGTGATTTCCAGTCATATCTCTCATCATTGTCTTTTCACTCCATCAGTGAAACTGCTGTAACAGAGAAAAGATGAATCAGCAGCTGAGGACGACTGAGAAAATACTGAGACGTTTGACAGACACTGGTGTCACAACAGCAACATCAGGATATAAAAAAATAAATAGACAGGAGGGAGAAAGAAGAAGGAGGTGAAGCAGGAGGAGGAGGAGGAGGAGGAAGAGGAGGCGTGATGAGAATATGGCACAGAGCTGTGTATCCCCTGGACACAACACAGTCTTTAACAGGACATGAAAAGACAGCAGCAGGAGGCGCTGTGACGAGACAGCTCATCCATCCGTCAGCCAAGACGAGGGACAGTTTTTACCCTCAGCTTTATTCATCCACTCGTCTCCAACTCTGGGAAATTCTCAGCCAATTAAGGGTCTGCTGTGAGCGAGCGGCGCTCGACTTGTCAGCCTGAACAACAACGACGCTTCACCTCAGTGGGAAAATGCCCTCAGGATGTGTGTGTGTGTGTGTGTGTGTGTGTGTGTGTGTGTGTTAGGACTGACAGGTAGTTAAGTCAGGGAGCAAATGACGACAAGAAAACACACCTACAGTGATGGGCTGAAATGTCTTGCATTGTCTTCGCAACTCCTGCCGTGGAAGACAGATGGCGTTAGCCTTAAATATAGTCTGGTTGATCGCAGTGACCTGCTGTATGACCAGAGGAGGTGAGGCGTCCAGTCGTCCTCGCATTGCAATGTCCGATATACGATAGGTCAGCAGAAATCATCGGACTAGTCAAACACGGACCCTCGTGGGGACACTGTCGTGTGATTGGCTACAAACAGGTGAGACTTCTGATTGGCTAGTGACGAACTGAAGTAGCAAAATTCCGCATGCCAATCAGGTCCGTGTAAGAAGATTCTCAAAAAAACAAATTTGTGCGCGCACAGTTTTACAAATTAAAAGCACGATTTGCATGCGCACGACAATTTACAAACGTAGTTTGACACGTGACGCGTTTTCTGTGTGTTCTTCTCAGAATACGTTCGCGGATCGGTGCTTACGAGTGAGTTCCTCTCAGAATACTGTACGTTCCCAGATCCATGCTTACAAGAGAGTTCTTCTCAAAATACATTCACGGACCTGTGTATACCAGTTCTTTTTCAGACTCTTCTGGCTCCATAAATATTAGCATAACATCCGAAAATCCGATTTTCTCCGTTTTGGCGATGGTTGATATCGTAATCGGAGATTAAGTGTTAGAGAATATCAGCTAAATTGGATATCATCAAATGGTAATGCGGGACATCTAACACCCTGTCCTCTCACTCACCCTCCCCCGCAGCAGAGACGTGAAGGGGGAAATTGATTCCCTTCACTTTTTATCAAAGATGACTGAGCATCTGATTAAAAGATGATGAGATATCCTCAGGCCTCCATGTTTGTGTGTTGGCACCACCAACCATCCTCACGTAACTCAACAGACAAGAGTCTCCGACCGACTGGAGCACAATGAAAATAAAATGTTTCTTCATGTTTTTCATTACGGGAGAAAAGCTAGGGGGCACGGGCCCTTCATCAGCTCCTCAGAACCAACCAGTTCCTACTTCCTTTTCTCCAGATGTTTCAGATGATGAAGCACAGATGTCATCCACCCACAAAGAGTTGTTCTGTTCCTCTGAGGTTACGTGGTGTGGAACAAAGTTTAATCCATACCACATACAGGAGAACCAAGAGAGAATGTATGTGGAACTGAACCCACATGGTTGTCTTCCTGCAAAAGGGGTGGATGGACAGATGGACAAATGGACAGATAGACAGATAGATGGATAGATGGATAGATGGATGGATGGACAGACTGATAGATATATAGATAGATGGGTGGATGGATGGGTGGATGGACAGATAGACAGATATATAGATAGACGTATAGATGGATGGATGGATAGATAGATTTCGGATGGATGCATGGATGGATGTATAGATGGCGGATGGATGGATGGATGGACAGATAACTGGATGGATGTTTGGACGGATCGATTGACAGATGGTTGGATGGATGGATTGACCGATGGGTGGATAGATTTACGGATGGATGGATGATAGATGGATGGATGGGTGGATAGATGGACGGACGGATGGATGGATGGATAGATGGATGGATTGATGGATAGATGGACGGATGGATGGATGATTGATAGATGGATGGATAGATGGATGGATGTATGGACGCATGGATTGACAGATGGACGGATGGATTGGCTGATTGATGGATAGATGTACGGATGGATGCATGAATTGACAGATGGATGGATATATGGACGGACGGAAGGATGATGGATGGATGGATGGATGGATGATAGATGGATGGGTGGATGGATAAGTGGATGGATGATAGATGAATGGATGGGTGGATAAATGGACGGACGGATGGATGGATGGACGAACGGATGGATGGATGAATAGAAACGTTGTACAAAATAACTTAATGTTCACTTGTCTAATGAAACCCTTTCACCACAAACATGGAGGTTCTGAGGTTCAGGGATTCGAACCTTCAGGTTCTGCAGCAACTGTACGACCGTCTCTGCTTCCACCGTCTGCAAATTACAGCAGTGATTTTGTGACTTCTGTGACTTTCAATACCATTAAACTTCTCCACTTCGCACCATCGTCTGCAGATCACAGTTCATCACAGCAACTAACAGTTTATTATTAAACACACTGCACATAATACATCAGTTTATAAATATATATGTATATGTATATGTATCTTCTGCAGAACTTCTTAAGAAAATATTTGCCTCAACATCTTAACTTCTGAAGCCACGTTCCTTCTCCTCCTCCACCTCCTCCTCCACCAGAGTCCACAGAGAGAAGCAGCCTTTCTATATCAGGGCCAACAGCAGTTTCTGCTGCTCTGCTGCCTCCACCAGTCGCTTCACACGTGTTTATTTTTGACGTTGTACGTTTGAAGCTGGCGAGAAGGATTTATGTAACAATCCTACCGCAGCGGCAGACCTGCAGGTCACGCATTTCACACGAGCCTGAAATTATGATATTTATTTGACCCGTTTTTTTTTTTTTCCTTTTTATTTTAGACATTAGTTGCAGTTTATGGAGAGTTTGCAAATGTGGTTTTAATTTGAAAAGATCTAAGAAGTTGTAAACTTCAGATAAAAGCAATGAGGTCGTTGAGAAGGTGCTCAAATCTTTTAATTGGGCTCCCAGATAAAGGAGAGTCTCTGTGAGGAGACCTTGAGACAGGCCGAGGACAAACTGTAGTGTCTCACAGTCACTAAAGTGTCTCAGTGTTTGAAGACAATTTGTTGCTTCACTGTTTGATGAAACTGTAGCCTCACAATTTGAAGAAAATGTCAAATGTCTACGCTGATAAAACTGTTCTCTTCATCTTTGGCTACACCTCTTGGGGGAGGAAGAATAAAACCCTGGACCATAGGTGGAGACATTTGGACCCTCAGGAAACAGGTTCGTTTTACTCCACTGATGTGTCGTCCCAGCATCACAGTTACTATTGTATTGTATGTAATTGCGATAGCAATTACATCGTAATTACATCGTAACCACAAACCATAAGGGTTGTTCCAGCAGTAGGAGGTGCTGGAACAACCCTCTGATTCTCAAAATAGACTAATATGGTAATAATGGGTTGCTATGCTGCCATCTAGTGACTATTACTTTCACATACAGTTGTTTTCCCTCCAAAATATTTTAAGACCCAATTCATTGCATTATCGTAAATGCGGAAAAAAACCTGATAACAAATTTTACAGATACTACGTACTCATGCTACGCTTAGTTCTATACTTCGGAACTGGGTAACCAAGAGGAACCCATCCCATTGGTCATTCCAGGGTATTGGACCAACAACCTCCTCACTGAGAGATTGGTCATAGCCTGACAAACCTTCTGACATTCTATTCCTAGGAAAATTATGTATCAGAATGCGGTGTTGGCCATGAGTGTAAAAAGACAAACAGTGCTTATTTTCACTCCCTAGTGGTCACTCGAGGTACTGTGCGTAAGTACGCCTCACCTCATCTCACCTCAAACTAAGCCGGGAGTGTTTCCCGTTTACATCTGCAGAGTAGAACTCACGAGGGGAACGTGGGACGGACCCCCGTAAAGAGTAATATAAAGATCGTGGTCTGAAACCTGGTCTTAATGAAAAGTGCTTGCAGATAAACGCTGCCATGACTCAGGTGCTAGAATTTATAAATGCTGCGCTAGGCAGGACTGACGTCGCTTTAATAAAACGCAGATGGAGATAAAGAGTCAGCCGTCTCCCCCGTCCCATCCCTCGTCCTCACCCCCTTTTACATGTTTAACAGACACACTGGCTAACGACTAAAGCGTAGAAGAAGACGGCCCCGCCGAGGTGATCTGAGCCGCAGCTCCAACGCTCCTCCGAGAGCTGAGACGTCTCTGACAGAACATCCTGATTTTTTTTTTTCCTCTTTTTCTTTTTCATTTGCTGAACGAGTCTGTGGAGCTATCAGAGGGAGAAGACAGAAGTGCATCACTTGGCATTACAGCTGCCCCCCCCCTTCCACCTTGACAGGAGTCAGCTGCTGGGGTGGGAAACTTTGGAGTGCCATTTCTGCCTGAGTTGTTTTTCTTTCTCCAGTCAGTGTCTTCTGCGCAAAGCAATAAAGACCCCCTCCCCACCCGCCACCACCCGCCAAGTCTGTCTGTAGCGCGTCAGCAGCAATTTCCTGTGCTGTGTTTTGAGTAGATGAAAACTAAATGATAGTTCTCTGGTTCTCCCTGAGAATCCTTGGGCCCCCTGCCCATCCCTGCTCCGCACTAACAGCATCTCCAGCAGCAGCAGCAGCATCTTTCTCTGACAATCTGTCTGAAATAAGACTTTTCAAAACAGTGGTGGGAAAAACATCCCAGAAGAGACGGGGGGGCAGTGAATAGAACCGAGGAAAATAAGACGGTCAGAAAGAAAGACGACAACGGATTGGAATAAATGAGAAATCCAACAATGTCCATTATTAAGTTTTTCACTTAATGACACTTAATGTTGGATTCTGGTTGCAACTAATATAGATTTAGGGGCGCTGGTGGACTAGCGGTTAATGAAGTTCAGTGTTGCCTTCTCACTAAGGCAATAGGTTAAGGAAGTGTTTCTTAGTTACTATTTTCTGCCGTCACCCTCCAGAGGACAGAAGTTTGTTTGTTTTTTTTCCACACCGCAGAACTGAAGTACTTTTAAGGGCCTTGCAATATTTATTTGTTTGTAATATTTTTTTATTTGTTGGTCCTTTAATGGGAAGCAGATTTCACCTAGCGTTGGATTGTTCAGCCGCCAATAAGGAACGTCTTTTCACGACTATAAGGCGCACATAAATTCTTACATTTTCTTCAAAATGTGCGGTGCACCCTATAGTGCAGTTGTCGTTGTAAGGTGGACGTAGTAAAGAACACCATGAGAACGTTAAAGGGTGAAGTGTGGGCGTTGTTTTGCTCCCGTTCTATTTTCAAATACGCACACTTGTTTGCTTGTGTGTGTTGTTGTAAGGCGGACAAAGTAGAGGACACCATGAGAACGTTAAAGGGGGAAGTGTGGGCGTGGATTATGTGTGTGTTAAATATACTAATGACACACATAACTGAGACTGCGTCTTTTAGTACGATGCGCTTTATGGTCGTGAAAATACGGTACGAACGAGTTGTTGAGACTAACATTCTGCATGTAAAACCCTTGATTCTCAGAGAGATACATAAAATGAGCTGCAATGCTGCCATCTAGTGACTTTTACTATGACATACAGCCATTGTTCCACAACAGTAGTTTTAAGGAACCCATCATTCCATAGCTATGCTAGTACAGGGTTGACATTATTAGCACATCGCAAGTAAAAAAGACTCCAATGAATGTGACGATAGCAGGAATATTTTGGTGGAACTGTCAAGAAAATACGTAAAGCCTTCAATGTAAATATCAGAAATACAGAGTAAAATTTCAAAAACAACCTGTAGATGTAGACGTCACAGAATTGTAAAATTCTTCTGGAATGGATCAGGTTCTCGCAGGTGGAGAACGGGAAAAAGTTCAGGAAGGATACACAAAAAAATAAAGTTACAAAAGTGAATAAATAAAAGTCAGTCTCTGTGATGATGAAGGTTAGTTTGAGGAAAAAGCTCAGAGGAATCTGCAGATTCACCTCCTGCCAGGACCAAGTCTCCAGACTCAGACAAGGTCACCGTGACACGGTTGTTTGGCTGTTGAAAAAAAAAAAAAAAAGAAAAAAAGGCTTTTTTTTGCCCTCTTCACTCAAACTAAGACTTTGTGATGACAAAGTGTCGCTTTGTGCTGCTGGGAAAATCAACCGCTGCTCAGCCTGCAGCGTCGAGATGGATGTCGGCTGTGGGCCGTGGGCAATAAATGGTACGTCCTGTGCTGTGCTCAAGGCCATGGTTGGAGGTAACACCAGCAGCCGCTACAGCCTCAGTATTTCACTTTTGAAAGCAAACACTTTCCTGCTGTTTTTTTTTTTTTTTTTTTAAATGAAGCTTCTACTGGAACGGAACAGCATGTTCAACGCTTTTTCACAACAGCTGTAGAAGCGACAGGTTCCTGTGCGCCCGCTGTTCCAGAATAAAAGACGGACCCCGACTGATAATCCTTTTAAAGGTAAGCCGGATTGCAGCGTGGAGCGAGCCTGCTGTGCTCGACCATGAGATTTCCGAGGCTGGAATGACTACAGACGAAGGGAATTGTCTTTTTTTTTTTTTACTTCATTAAAAAAGACCCGTCCGGCCGCTGCACTCATCCGCTTTAATGTGGAAACAAACGGCTCCACGGGCTGCGGCTCTTGACATTTCCGCCTGCGATCCTGGCAGATCACACCTGGTGGAGGAAAGTGCATGTGGCATTTCACAGGGTGCTGACAATTACCAGCCGCAGATTTTTATCACTCGGTTTGTGGCAGTGACAAAGGCTGAGGGTTGGCTTCTCGGCTGCCTGCGGATGTTTCTGCAGCAGCTAATACTCGTTCAATCACTGCACACACTCTTGTGGGCCGCAGGTGACATTCTCCCTGTGATCAATAACTGGACCCGAGGTGTAATTTGTTTCAGAACTGAGGGAGCGGTGACATTAGGAAGATAATTTCCACTTCATTTGGACGAAATAGAGCCACGAGCTCCTGATCTTAACCCACTGACTCTGTTAGTTCAGGCTCTAGTGTGAAGTTGTCGGGTGAAGCTGACGGAGGTGTTGGGTTTTCAAGGACGTTGGACTATGATTCCACAGTTACCTGTAGCTGTGATGGATTGTCAAAACCCTCGGATCCAATTAGAAGGATGGGAGGGCAGGCTGGTGTTTTTGGGTCGAGTTTTATTTTGAAATCATCACATCAGAGTTTTACTGACAGGGTGACATTAACTAGGTTACTGAAGATAAGGTAAAGATGGATGGATGGATGGGTAGGATGGATGGGTGGGTGGGTAAGATAGGTAGGTAGGTAGGTAGGTAATGGATGGATGGACGGACGGACGGACGGACGGACGGACAGACAGGACAAAACTCCAAGACACAAGCTGGACAACTAAGAGCGTGTATTGTCCTCTACACTAGACAGATCAAAAGATCGATGGATCGATGAATCGACAATCCGATAATTCGGTGGATCGACAGATCGATATTGCGATCGATGGATCAATTGATAAAGAGACATAGATAGATTAGATGCGAAGTCACTTTCACCGAGAAAACCAAAATGTCCGTCATTTCCGTATTCTACTGCAATGACATATTCTCGCTTGAGTACGAACACAATCAAGTCGTCCGTTTCAGAATTCCAAAAGTCCTTGAGTGGGAGTCGACTTGTTCTTTTGCCTGAAGCTTTTGGAAAAATAAGCCTTATTGCACACATTTTTCTGAAGTCATTGCGTGTTAGTTCCCGTCCCATGAGTCCTTCTGCTGTCTTTATCAGTCACTGGTTGATGGCCAATTTTAGCCGGAATAACAGGAGAAGAATTTTCATGATTGGTTGCACCACAGAGAACAGGTTTTTACATGTTGTACTTGCAAACAGTTGTTTGGGAAAAATACACAAAAACCAGGATCAGGTCAAGAACTTGGAGCAAATACCCAGGTTGTGGTGTAACTAGGGAACTACAGAAATTATTCTCTGATATTTTTGATGATGTTGTGTTTTAAGAAGACTTCCTGATCATTATCAAAGTTTCCGTGTCTTGTGAGAACATAGTTTCTACCTTGGCTCAGGTATGTTGCACTGTAGAATATTTCTGAAAGAGACGTTGAGACTTGTCCTTATATTATCATATCTCTCCTTCTCCCTCTACAGTCTGTCTCTCTGGGATGTAAGTTTAAGGATCATGGGCTCATCCACACGGGGACGAATGTCTGGTCTCTAGGATTTGTCCTCACATCACCACGGCTGATTGGACGGTTGTGATTCGCGGCTTAGACGGGGTTTACTGACCCATGTCCACTTTACACCGTTACAGCCGCTATTTCCATGTTCACCCGCTCTGAACTTGGACGCTTCAGACAGGTTAAAAGCCTGTGGCTGTGTGTACGGATGTCTCCGTGCCGCCATTTTTTTGGGGGAAGAAACACCGTGGGCTGTGGCGTTCTTCAGGGATCACTACGAGGCTAATCTGCACAGCTATTATTGTGACGTTTTCACAGCGGACGCATTGATGCAACTGTTGCAAATATACCCAGGGTCAGAAGGGTATTAGGTAGAGGCAGAATCATCTGCTCAGAGGCAGATTTGAACCTGGGGTAAGTGGGGAAAGGCCTTTTCTGGGAAACCTGGCTTCCAGTGGGATTTGGAGCTGGACCTGAGGCCAGGTTTAAAGAGAGCGTTGCATTTTAACGGAAAGAGTTGCATCACAAAACTTTGCCACCAACACTTTGTGTAAAGCCCCGGTTGTGACCCCTGACGAATGGAGCAAGATGAAAGTCCCCAGACGGCCAATCGAGTCAGGGTCAGATGATGGAAGTAAAATCTGGGGCAAAAGTTGAAGAAGCGTTTCAAGGCATCACTCTGATGTGTGAGCCTTTACTGCTTCTTGAACAGGTTTATCTCCCCAGCTCCCATTTTTGGGACGTTCCTGTAGGGAAGGGGGGGATGTTTAAGGAAGTCTTTCTTCCCCGTCCAAGCGCTCGCAGGCTGACATCCCAGCGTACAATCACACGGCTTCTCGCCGCCAACATTCCAGCAAACTACGCACAATCAAACTGTCTGGTTCTTCTGCGGAGTGGGTTGAAGCCTCTATTGTACCAGGGTAGTTATTAGCCCCGCAGACAGACGGATTCAGCCCGGAGAGGAGTCGGCTGTTCGTCAGTCGCTAATGTCTCAACAAAACAGGCCAAACTGGAAGTGACAGGTACACACCACGGTGACAGCCCACTAACAACACACTGGTGTCTGCTCACAAATGACCAGCCAACGTCTGTCAGTGCCCACTGAGGGGGGAGGGACAGGGGGAGGACAGCAGAGAGGGACGGAAAGCAAAGGATTGAGAGAGACACGGGTGGGAGGTAGACGCCAAAGATGAAAGACTCGAAAAGAAAGTCAATGATGTAAAGTTTAAGAGATCAAACAAATATATGTCTTTTTTAAAGAAATATATTCTAAATACATCTTGCACTCGCTTAAATCACCAACCCAGACAAGTCAGGAGTTTTGGGGGGAAAAGGAAGTCGTCTTCATGCCAGTGTGTCCTTGGTCGAGAACCTGAACCTGCATGTTAGTTGATGTTGTTGATAAAGACAAAGGAGAAAAGAAGCAGGAAGTGAGAAAAGACAATGACAAGGTGTAAAGATCAGGTCAGTCTGGTCTCTTAGTTCTTTCTTCCCTGCTTCTCCCTGGTGTTGACTTGTTTTCTTCTCTGTATCTGTGTTCATGAAGGTGCAGTGAGGCAACGTGGAGTTAAAATTCTGATCGGATTGATCGGAAGGCAATAATTCCTTGTAGTTACAAGCCATTCAATGAGATAGAGGAGAGTCAGCAAAGGTGGAGGGACAGGTTTACAGGAAAGTGGTGAGACCAGCCATGATGGAAGGATTAGAGACACTAGGAATAGGTTGAAGACAGGAGACAGAGCTGGAGGTGGAGGAGTTAAAGATGCAGACGTTTCTCTTTAGGAGAGACAAGGATGGACAGGATCAGGAATGAGGTGATTAGAGGGTCAACACAGACAGAAAAGATTTGGAGAAAAAGCTAGAGAAGACAGACTGAGATGGTTTGGACATGTTCAAAGGAGGGACAGTGGATACATTGGTAGAAGAATGATCCTAGAGACATTGGGAGAAGAATGATCCTAGAGAGGGAGCTACCAGGTAGGAGACAAAGAGGAGATTGATGGATGCAGCGAGGGAGGACATGGAGGTAGTTGGAGTCAGAGTAGAAGATACAGAGGACAGGAAGAGATGGAAAATGTTGACTCGCTGTGGCAACACCTGAAAAAGGGACAAGCTGAACAAGACGCATGATTGAGCCCAAAATCCCCTCCGACCCCAAACATAATCTCACCACTGAAAAATTTGTAGCAAAATCGGCAGAAAACTGCACAGTGAACGACCGGCTTCATACGTCCAGGTGTATGTAGGGGAATGAGGACACACACAAATTTTCATTCTTCTAGACTGGATTATCACTGTCCAAACTCTTCATTGTCCTTCATTTCTATCAGGAATATTTGTCCCCAGGCCAGAGTGAAGAGTTA
>JAFBJS010057854.1:0-28430 GCA_016785265.1 Paraplagusia blochii
AGTTTTTATCAAAAGAAAAATGAAAATCATTGTCAGAGTCTAATTGTCTCATCTGCCAATTTCTTGAAATCTGTTCAGGAAATCATTGTTGTCTTCTTTTTCTACTTCGTCTTCTTCTCCATCATCTACCCTGAATCTGAATAATTAAAATCTGTTACTAACTTCTGTGAGGACCTCTTTTCTCCCCATTTCTTTAAAATAACATTTCCAACTTCAAAATAACATTTCCAACCAGCATCATCAGACAGATCCTGCATCTTTGTTCACAGATGCTGTCCACAAATGCCTTCTTCTTTCAGTTTGTCCCTTTTTTCCAGGGGTTGCCACAGCAAGTCCACATTCTACATCTCCCCCTGTCCTCTGTATCTTCTACTCTGACTCCAACTACCTCCATGTCCTCCCTCACTGCATCCATCAATCTCCTCTTTGTCTTCTACCTGGTAGCTCCGTCCCTAGGATCATTCTTCTACCAATGTCTCCACTGTCCCTCCTCTGAACATGTCCAAACCATCTCAATCTGTCCTCTCTCGCTTTTTCTCCAAACCTTCCTGTCTGTGTTGTCCCTCTAATCACATCATTCCTGATCCTGTCCATCCTTGTCTCTCCTAAAGAGAACCTCAGCATCTTTAACTCCTCCACCTCCAGCTCTGTCTCCTGTCTTCCAGCTGTTCCTAATGTCTCTAAAACACACGTATACGTTTCTAGTTCTGTATCTTTATCTGTAGGCATTGTGTTTCATTTTTAATGCAAATATTTTTTCATAAGCCAACAACTTCTCCTTTCAGCTTGTCCATTTTTCAGGAATTGCCACAGCGAGTCAACATTGTCCATCTACCCCTGTCCTCTGTATCTTCTACTCTGACAACTACCTAGTAAGTTTGGGTGAGATTATTCACTTGGATTTAGAATTGGCCTTGGTTTTTCTCTTTCTTCAAACAAAGAGAGTCCACAGTGATGAGACATCTGAGTGGAGGACACATCTGTAGTTGCATGTTACAGTTGTCCTTGCCTGGTTTCACAGTATTTTCCAACTCAAATGAGCTTTGACAGATTCCCTGGGCCTCAATGATCCACTGGCTTCACATTTCAATCATCACTAAAATGCGAAAAAAAAAAAAAACATGTTGTGCGTATTTCTTTTATCAGGTGTCCTTGGATGTGGAGAACTTTGCTGAAGACAGACCCGGTCTGTCCACCTGACATTGATGAGACACAGCCTGCGGTCGAGGGTTCAAAGGCTGCGTGGGCGTGCAGCGGGAAGGCTAACCACCCATTTGGTTCGTGACCTTCAGTAGAAACAACGAGGCTCCTGTGATGAGTCTCCCTGCTCTGAAGGTCAGTGTTTATATTTGGCTGTTTGTTTCCGGAGATTTGTGTGGATGAGTGACGTTTCTGCATATTAATCTAAAGTTGCATTGTGAACGCAACCGAATACAGATGAGAACACAATTATGAAGAGTCTTCGGGATTTTACTCTTTCCACATAACCTTCCGTAAATACGACTTATTACCTGCATCAGCTGATTCCTGTTGGATATTCAAAGTCAATGCTTTGTACTGCAAATGTAAAAGAAGAACCTTTCCGCAACCCTTTCTGCAACCCTTTCTAATCCTGAGTCAAAACTAGTCTTTCTTTTGTCTCTGTCCACCCTGAGATATCCATTAGGACACATGCAAAACAAAAGAACATTTCCAGAAAATCATTACTCAAATCTTCTTTTCCTTTTTTTTCTCAGCCCAGTCCACAGTTTCCATCAGGGTATGGAAATTTTTTTACTGTCTCGCATTTTGCTGGCTTGGGACCGGCACTAAAAAACACTGGCTTGTGCCCCCTAGTGGCTGCGTTTAAATCATCTTAAATCTTAAATCTTCCATATCCTTAATAATTCAACACTAGTACCAATGAAAACATTGGATTTCTTTTAGACAAGTTCTCAGGACAGTGGTCTAGTGGTTAAGGAAGCGGACTTGGGTCCGCAAGGTCCGCAGTTCTAATGTTAAATTTAACAGATGTCATCTTGGTTGACATTCCTCCTTGAATGTCTCTTGTCCGTCTCTAGAATAAGATGTCTGTCTGTTGCCAACGGTGTTTTTCTAAACCTCTTCCTCGATCACTTCATATATAAGAATGTATACAGTACATATTAGTACTCCATATATATAGTACATGGTTTGGACATGTTCAGAGGAGGGACAGTGGAGACATTGGTAGAAGNNNTCCTAGAGATGCAGCTACCAGGTAGGAGACAAAGAGGAGATTGATGGATGCAGTGATGGAGGACATGGAGGTAGTTGGGTTAGAGTTGATGATACAGAGGACAGTGAGACATGGAAATTGTTGACTCGCTCTGGCAATCCCTGAAAAAAGGGACAAGCAGAAGACGATACGTAGGACCCTGTGTAGAGAAGGGCTACAAGGAAAAAGCTTTTATATTGAAGGTTATATGCAGTTGTTTTTACTTTGTTAATTGCTACATATGGGGAAATTAATCAAATATAGGGCTTGTCCGGGATTTGAACCCGGGACCTCTCGCACCCGAAGCGAGAATCATACCCCTAGACCAACAAGCCCTGTAGTCTGTGATCAGCAATTATTGACTGTCTAGTGCAAAATCCATGAACCAAAATAAACCAAAAACACACACACACAAAAAAAATACATTTCATCAGATCTATATATTTTCGGCCTGATATTGACATATTAGGAGTAGGAGTCCAGATCAGACATGTCCAAACTGTTCCACTAAGGGCCACTGTTGCTACAGGTTTTTGTTCCAATGAAGCAGTATCACCAAAGTTGGCAGGTTTAATCAACTGGTCCGAGTCATCAGACTATGTCAAACTATGTGATCTTGGTTGGTTGGAACAAAAACCCAGACCGGCCCCTTGTGGACCAGGTGATCCAGGTCATGGTCAAGATGAAAGGGTTTGGTTCTGCAACTGGTAAACCTTTTACTTCTCATCCAAGAAGCTTCTTCAGTTCTAGCTGTTAGTGTGGAGTAACAGAAGCTACTGTACATCCTACTTTAAAAAAAAGTAACCTATTACTTTACTAGTTACTGCTCTGAAAAAGTAACTAGTTACATTACTAGTTACTAAATTATAAAAGTAACTAATAACTAGTTACTTTACTTTAAAAACCCATTAAAAAGTTAAGCGTTGTGTTCTGTAGCAACTATCATAATAAAATGTAGTGGAACAATAATAATAAATAATTTGACAGACATCTTTATCGTAACCTCAACTTGACAATTGCCGTCGTCTTTCTTGTTGGTGTGTGCTGCTGTACGGCGTTGTGTGTGTGAGACTGTTTATTTTACTATAAGGCGAGAAGACCCGCCCAGGTCTCTTTCTGATTGGCTTAGCCTGAAACGTTAACCTATGTCTTTCAGTGGGTGGACCACACACAGTAACGACTAACGAGCCCATTTACACCACAGCATGGGCGTAGCTTGTCAGTCAGGCCCGCCCCATCCAACAAGAGGACTGATCAAACTTGGCTATAACACTTTGGGGTTGGCCCACCCTAATTTGTTCGGGGCCCACCCATTTTATGGGTTCTGGCTACGCCCCTGCACCACAGTAACAATAACGGCGTTACTGAATGGGGAAAGTAACGCGTTCCATCCTTAGTTATCGAGAAAAGCAGTTTCGTAACAGCGTTACAAGTAACGTGTTAGTCCCAGCACTGCTCACAGGATATACAGTCATGGAAAAAAAATTATTAGACCACTTTTTCTTTAATTTCTTGTCCATTTAAAAGTCTGCTTCCACTTAATCTACATTAATCTGGACAAATAGATAGAACTTTATTAATATATAAAATATAATATATATAATATAAAATATAATTTATAAAAATATATTTATCTATGAAAATATTTAAATGTAATAACAACAAAAAAGACTCATAATTCAGTTTAATTTCAGAGCTGATTTCTGGTTTTATTGACAGTGACAAAAATCACTTCCGTTCCTACATCACTAGCAATAACATTGTACTGACAAATACAGTGCTTTTAGTCATTGCATGGTTTTGTGTCCATTGTTTCCCCCAGGTGATAAACCTTTAGTGGAACAAGGCATTAAGATGAACAAGGAATTGAAGAAAACAGCAGAGTGGTCTAATCATTTTTTTCCATGACTGTAACTTCTGCTCCTCCTCACGGACTCTTAGAACTGAAGAAGCCTCTGGGGTGGGAGGAGAAACGTTTAACAAAATCTTGGCTGATGTCTCCGAGCAGCGTCTGTATCACGGGGACATCTCTGTCCCTCTGTCCCTGCACTGGAACTCTCACAACTCTCCACTGTCTTAGGAACTCCCAGCGGGAGGAGGTGCACCCGAACCGAACCTGCAGTCTCATTAAAGACCTCCTTCCTTCCTCCTCCTCCTCCGCTCCTTCCTTTTTTTATATATATTTATATATATATTCCATCTCTTAGGGAAGGGAGGGCGCAGTGCCAGCCCCGTCCTCCTCCTCTCCACTGGGCACCGGCTGAAGCCCCATACACTGTGGCAACCACATCAGTGCGACTGCAGCGCACCGGAGCAGAGCAGAGCGGAGCTGGAGGAGAACAGTGAGGAGAGGTGAAGAGGAGGAGGAGGAGCAGCAGGACGGTCTGTCTCCCCCTCCGACAGACGGGAATATACTCAGTGACGTCCCGTCCCTTCAACATGTCCGTGTGGAGTAAAGGACTCGCCGGGATTAGCGGGGTTTTGTTCTGGCTGCTGTTCGGCTCCTGGGGGACAGGAGCGGAAGGTGAGTGTCGTTAACCGCGTGCTGTTCCGTCGATAGTGAGTGTTTATTATTGCGCTGAGACATCGGTGGCTGCAGGACTGTGGACTGATGTTTGTCTTCCTCTTCCCGGGATGTTACTCCGAGCCTTAACTCTGTGTTACAGAGAGAAACCAAAAACAGTTGAATTCATGTAGAATAACTGTGAAAAAAATGCAAAAGTGCATTAACTGTGTGAGGATTCATTTCACACATACTGAAGCTGGAATGATCCAAACATTATTCCACATACAAACAAATTCCATTCTTTGTATCCTGTGCATTATTTCTTATATTCACTGAATTCAAAACATAAAAAAACTGCATTTTTGAGGAAAATTGATGAATTAAAAATCCATATATATCAATTTTTCCTTCAGAAATGACGTAAAAATACTAAAAATACATGATTTTTGGCCGTAGCTGCAGATCTGGGACTGGTTTCTGTTGTTGTTTCATCCTTACAAATGACTCACTGTAGGTTTCATGAAGCCAATATTAGCCTCCATCTCATCTGACCACCTTGGGTTTTATCTTCTATCTTTCCGAGAGTTTCCATCTGTCAAAATATGATGTGTCAGAGCCTGGAAAATAAACGCCGGTCCAAGTTTTCTATTAGAAATTGTTTTTCTTATAAGACAGGAGATGGACACATGGATGAAGATGCTGCTGCTGCTCATCCCTCATCCCTCCCTGCTCTCTTTGTGGACAGAATGCATTGTGATTGCTGTGTGGGGAGAAAAAAAAAAAAATCAGCTTTTCAGGAATAGAAGAAATTTAACCCCAGACGCTGCTGTCAGGTCACTGTGTGCATTTGAGGCACTTTTCCTCTGGAGAGCTTCACCAAACACTCCCCGCTGGCATCACTTTCGGTGTCTGTGCAATCTGATGACCCTTCCTACCCACTGTAATTACTGCTCTCTTTTTGGACTGTGGACGAGAGACTGTGAGGGTGAAAGACAGCATTAAGCCTGATGGATTGTCTGTCCCCTGCACACGGTTTAAACAGCACGGAGAAATTGAAGTTGTGACACGAACAGTTGAAGAGAAGGTGACTTGTTTTTTTTTTTTTTTTCTCCTGTAATGGATAGGTGGCGCTGTTGCCTGTGGTATATGTGCAGGGACAGGGCAGATGCCTTTGAGACACTGTGTGCTCTCAGCTGTGTTGATTGAGTGACAAGAGCAGTTGTTAAAAGAATAAATGAAGGGATAAGAGTGGCCTAAATCCAGAATGAATGGGTTTATTGTCTGTGTAGGTTGACAAACAGATGCTTCTCAGGATGTGAGAGGATTTTTTTTTATTATTATTCTCTCATTGCTATTGAATTTTACACAATGCAGTTCCTCAACAGTAATCTGCAAAACATTTCCACCCTCTTCAGCAACGGCTTAGTCGGTCGTTTTATGTTGGAGATCTCCTTGGGGAAATACAGTTATGGAGTAGTTCCCGAAATAGTTTGGAAACAAAGAGTGAAATTATCACCATAGGTGGCGTCATTTACCCCCAAATGAAATGGATGTGTTACAGCTCCAGTCCTCAAGGTGGCAGTAATGAACCTTTCGAGTGAGTGGCAAAACAAAACCGGAGAAATGTCCTTTACATTTGACAAATTTGGACTCTCACTCCAGTGGCACATTATACAGAACCGGACACTGCGTTCAAAAACAAAAAGCTCTTTTTTGGGTCGCTTATGTTGCTAATAAATATTGTAATACAGAACAATGATTCAGAGGTAACTTTACGATGGTACTTTTATTGACTTTCTTTTAATAAAACCGGCTGAAGCTTGTTATTACAAAACAACTCGGAATCTCGCTGCGTTGACAAGTTGACGTTGAAGTTATGGTGGCATTTTGTGTTTATTTGAAAAAAAATAATTTATTGGTTGTCGAACAACATCTGCTTCCTCCTGTCGGCTAGTGTTAAAAAGAAAAGAGTTGTGTAAAAAAAAAAGGCAATTCAACTTTTCTTCTTTTACTTCAATGTCTCCACTGTCCCTCCTCTGAACATGTACAAACTGTACTGAAAAATGTACTATATACTGTATATGAGTACAAATATGTACTTTATGCATTCTTATATATGAAGTGATCGTGGAAGCGGTTTAGAAAAACACCATTGGCAACAGACAGACATCTAATTCTAGAGACGGTCAAGAGACATTCAAGGAGGAATGTCAACCAAGATGGACAATTCAACGGTTTATTTTGTTAATATAGTTTAATATCTTTCTTGTCTAAAATAAATCCAATGTTTTCATTGGTACTAGTGTTGAATTCTTAAGGGTATGAGAAGATCATTCAAGTAATGATTTTAACGCAGCCACTAGGGGGCCCAAGCCAGTGTTTTTTAGTGCCGGTCCCAAGCCAGCAAGATGCGAGACAGTAAAAAGATTTCCATACCCAGATGGAAAATGTTGACTGGCCTGAGAAAAGGGACAAGCCCAAAGGAAAAGAAGATTTGAGCAATGATTTTCTGGAAATGTTCTTTTGTTTTGAATGTGTTCTAATGGATATCTCAGGGTGGACGGAGACGAAAATAAGATTGGTTTGGACTCAGGATTAGAAAGGGTTGCAGAAAGGTTCTTCTTTTACATTCTTCTTCTTTTACTTTTGGCATGTCCAAGTCGTTCAAGTCAACAATTTCAATTTCTCCTCCTGTCCTCTGTACTAACTACCTTCATGTCCTCCATCCTCTGAACATGTCCAAACCATCTCAATCTGTCTTCTCTAGCTTTTTCTCCAAACCTTCCTGTCTGTGTTGTCCCTCTAATCACCTCATTCCTGATCATGTCCATCCTTGTCTCTCCTAAAGAGAACCTCAGCATCTTTAACTCCTCCACCTCCGGCTCTGTCTCCTGTCTTCTACCTATTCCTAGTGTCTCTAAATCATCCATCATGGCTGGTCTCACCACTGTCCTGTAAACCTTTCCCTTCTTTGTAAAAGAAAACTAAACTAATGGAACAAGCGATCATATATGCATGTATTGGATCTTATGGGATATAATGTATCATAACAGTGTGGTATTAAGCATAAACATATAGGGTAACATAAAGCTTTGGAAAAATCAATATAATTTTCCATTTACAGCTCATAGTGCATGTTTATTTTCATGCTTTGGGCTATGAACCCCTGTATGTCCGTAATTTTCCATTTTTCTACGTCTCTGCCTCTGCGGAAGACAGACACAGTTGGTGAGTTCAATCTCATGTTACAGCTATATCTTAGCAGACTTCCACAGTCCAGTATACAAATGCTCTGTGGAGCGTAAAAGGTTCTTCCACAGACGTCTTTGTGAATGTCTGCCAGAAAGGCCTCGTTCATTCAAATCATCCGCGCTCTCATATTCTTGGCCTCCTTTATTCCTCCTATGGGATGTTCTTCTCAAAAAAAGTCTGGGAGGTTTATTTTTACGGCAAAGTAAAACATTACAGAAAGAAATGTATTTCTGTTCCCGCAAATGTTTTGAGAGCAATAATATAAAGATAACCTTAGCTGAGGCTTCGATGTGGACTGACATTGTTGTTCTGAGTTGAGGGACAAAAGACAGGCTGAGATGCGTTCAATTTGCTTTGCCATTTCTGATACTTTCAGAGGAGGAGATAATTAAGAAGATTACAAAAAATGAATTTCATTAAAAATTAAATTCATTGTTAATAATATAAGGGTTAAGTGATACATCACAAAAAAAAGAATAAATTGAAAATTTTGTGCTATGACATTTATCTAATTAAAAAGTGAAGATAAAAAGAGACTTTTTTTTGTTAGAAGAGAGCAAATTTATTGTGATCCACACCATCTTTGAGCTCCTGGGGGACAGTGTGTGTGGACATTGCCATTCCCCGAACCACCTCAGAGGTAACCCAGCAGCTGGTGGATTCAAACCCAGAACCCTCCTGACCCAAGTCTGGGTCCTTAACCACTGAGCCACCAATGCCAAGTTCTGCTGTTGTTCTTCCTTGTAGTTTTTCTGTTTCTCTTTGAAAGAAAATGGGTTCAGGACCTCAGTTATGATTTCTGGGAGGGGCCACTGAAGGTCACAACCAATAAAAACAAAGCCTAGTTTCAGATGGAATTTCTAAAGAATGTGAGATGGAGGCCACACAGCAGTAAGAGAAATAATTGCTCCTGCCTCATAGTTAGAGGTTTGCATGGGTTGTTGGTTCAATCCCCAAACTTTCTCATGTGTGTTGTTAGTTTCCTAAAGTACCGTATTTTCACAACTATAAGGCGCACATAAAAGTCTTACATTTTTCTTTTCTTCAAAACGTGTGGCATTTTCTGCAATGTGTAGTGTAGTGCGTCCCAGGGGCGTAGCCAGACCCCTTAAATGGGTGGGCCCTGAAAAAATGAGGGTGGGCCAACCCCAAAGTATTATAGCCAAGTTTGATCAGCCCTCTTATTGGATTGGGTGGGCCTGTGCGCCCTATGTGTGTTGTTGTTGTAAGGCAGAAGTAGTAGAGAACATCATGAGACCGCTAAAGGGGAAGTGTGGGCGTGGTTTTCCTCCCGCTCTTTTTTTAAATAGGCTATTTAAAAAGAAAGAGCGGGAGGAAAAACAACACCCTCTCAGTCTGAGATGATTTAACAATCACCATGAGAACGTTAAAGGGGGAAGTGTGGGCGTGGTTTTCCTCCCGCTCTTTTTTTTAAATAGGCTATTTAAAAAGAAAGAGCGGGAGGAAAAACAACACCCTCTCAGCCTGAGATGGTTAAACAATCACCATGAGTCAAAGGGGAAGTGTGGGCGTGGTTTTTCCTCCCGCTCTTTTATCAAATAGGCTATTTAAAAAAAAGAGCGGGAGGGAAAACAGCTCCCACACTTCCCCCTTTAACGTTCTCCTGGTGCCCTCTACCACGTCCGCCTTACAACAACATACAATATGCTTGTGTGTGTTGTTGTTGTAGGCGGGTGTAGTAGAGGAAACCATGAGAACTTTAAAGGGGGAAGTGTGAGCGAAGATTGTATGTGATCAGGTGCGCCTTATGTGTGTGTGTTAAATATAGTAATGGCACAGAAAACTGAGCCTGCGCCTTTTAGTACGGTGCGCCTTGTGGTCGTGAAAATAGCACCTGGTAGCTCCTTGTTAGCTGCTGTAGAGGACAAATCTGTGAACGGTTGAGATTCATAGCTGAGTGTGTGACGTGCTGGGAAAAAAAAAGTAGTGTGTATTTAATAAAAGGCCATTTTCCTGTTTCATTCTTTCTCCAGAAATTGCCACAATGGCTCATCTGCATTTATTTCACATTCTTCCACAGTAAAAATAGATCACAGAAGATCTGCTGGCAGCACTAACAGGGCCGAGACACACCTGCAGCCGCAGCTCAGTAAAAAAAAAAAAAAAAAAACATCTGCAAAGACGAGGATAAGGCACAGTGCTGTCTTTGTGAAAACAGAAGAGGCTGGCCATGCAAAAATCAATGCAATCTCTGTCTTCATTCTGCCTACTTCTGTTGTCAAAGCAGCAGGTTAAACTCGGGAGCACTTCCCCTCTCCGTGATGGTGGGCCGCGAGATGCGCTTGATTGTTTAACCATCTCAGCCTGAGAGGGGTGGGGGGTTTACAGAGCTGTTATTTTCTCTGAGTGCTAGAAATTCATTTCCTGCAGTCCAGAGCCAGACGGGGGGGATAAGTTGGTGAAAGAAATATATGCTGGGAGGAGAGTTGATTTAAATTTACGCCCAGCTCCCTGGTTCATATGCGAGCAGCCTTGTCTCATCAGAATTTATTGCTTTTCTATGAGCTGCTGCTTTGCACAGCCAGTACATAAACCTCAGAGTAAAATCAATTTGCTGCGAATGTGCGAGGCACCTTCTCCCTCAAACCCTGTTGCTCTTTATGCTTCATGAGTCGACGCGGCCTCAGCATGAAGAGAGGGCACGGGCCAGGCGTGGATAAATCAGCCATACTTCTTCTGTAGTGTCAGTTATGAAAATGGTTTGACTAGGAGCGGAGTCATAAGGAGTTTCTGATGAAGTCAAGGTTGCATAAAGGTGGCGCCAGCTGTTGGTGTTTGCCCGGAGCTGCCAGTCTGGAATCTAGATTTATGAATCCTGGGACAAGTAGTTAAGCGATGAAAGTGACAGAGAACCGCAGTCCATCCATCTGCCACTGTGACCTGTGGGATTTGGTGTTTGCCCAAGGCCGCATCCCCACTGGACGTCTGCCTCCCAAAAAGCCGGTCCATTCATCAAATGGCCTTGTCATTAAATCAGATGACGTGACATCAGTCAAAGACTCTGCCACGTTCTGCTGAGGTCACTGTCACTCCTGCAGCAGCGCACGAGGAACACGACCTGTAATCATATGGAATGGGCTGTGAGTTATCTGGTGTCAAACTGTTGGCTTGCTTCACATTAAGAGTAGCATTGGGTCAATGTCTTTCACAATAATTTCTTCCATCCATCCATCCATCCATCCATTTTCATCCACTGAACCGTTACTGGGTCACAGGGGCAGAGGGCACCACCCAAATCACATTGCTCCATACTCTGAGCCTTCCTGTGGGCGGTGAGAACCACAAGAACATATGTGGGTCGGATCAATGCTATACTCAGAACACCTCAGTGTAGACCTGGCAACTTGTGGATTCGAACCCAAAACCTTGTGGACCAAGTCCACTTCCTTAACCACTAGGCCCTAAAATGTCTTTTTAAAGAAAATTCATGTTTAAAAGGTAGAACTGTCAGAGTTAAAGTAAACAATTGCTATCAATTCATTAAAAAGGGGACAGTGGTTTTTAATTTGGAATTGAAAAAGTTGCAGTATCATCAATAATTGATTAAGAAGTTTTTTATTGTCTGAGAAATTGTGAAATTCTCTGCCATGGCTTGTTCGTCTAGAGCTGGTACGTGCAAACTAAGGCCCGGGGGCCAAATGCGGCCCGCTGAGCTTCTTAATGCGGCCCGCCAACCTTGTCCAAATTAAATAATTGATTTATATTATCATTATACTCCTGCCCTTTGCTTGCAATACCTGTGTTTCCCCAGTAAATGGTGCCATAAAGGGTATTAGAAATGTAGCATCTTAGGCTAGCATCTTTTCACACAGCACTTTTACATGCCAATTATGTTAGTTCAAACAAATCCTCCATCTTTTTGCTCTTGACTCGTCCCTTGTGTCCAATTTTAGGACTAGTTGTGTCCCGCGAGCCCAAAAGTTTGCCCCCTCCCGGTCTAGAGGTTTTATTCTTGCTTTAGGTGCGAGAGGTTCAATTCACGGACAGGACCATCGTTTTTGGCATGTGTTTCTAGATGATGAAAGATATGATATTTTCAATAATATTTAATTGGAGATGAGCTCCAGCTTCATCTGTGATGAGATAGAAAAAACGATCTTCTTTCCCGAGATTGAACGGCCTTCTGGACAATCAATAATTGAACGGCGTCCAGCTGGCAACGGATTCAAGATGGGTTTCTTGGGAATATCCGACGGCTGTCAGCATCAGGCTCTGCCAGAAAACGATGTTAAGTGCTGCTCTGGCCTTGATTGTGTATTGAACAATATCAAAAACCTGTTTATATATTAACAACATGTGAAGTGTGAAATATGAACAACCTGAATGTAATATAAATGTACTGTAATGAGAACGTTAACAGCTTGTTCTGCGACGCCGCCTTCGTAACTCTTGGAGGGAAATGTTAATAAGAGTCGGTTGGACACTTTGATTCACTCGTTGCGCGAACGATAAATTGCGGGGTTCAATCTCGCACCGTGCTTTCCCCTCCATGCAGTTAACGTTGTAAACCACCTGAGAAATCCCGGTCCGTATTGATCGCTGCTGACTGTGATGGCCATGTCTTATGTTGGTGTCGTCGATTTCACAGACAAAGAAAAACAAACCATAGGAAGAGAATGTATTTATCTTTATTTTCTTTCAAATTATAACTGTTTTTGTTGCATTCATGTCATTCGTAGTAAAGATCAACTCAATGACGTATTAGAAACTTTTATTCCAAACCAAACTGACTTGTTTGTCTGAGGAGAGCATCAAACAGTGGCTATGACTACGGGAAAACAAACAGCAGATTGACAGAACATTCTGAATAAAGTTAAGAAAAGGACGTTTTTATATACAAAACCAAAGTACGGGCTGTGCACAAACCAAAAGGAAAAAGTCCGGGGATTGAAGCTTGTTTGGACATCCACCCAAGGTGCCGAAGCATCTTTAAGCCAGGCGCTGACACCCCCACCACCTTCTCCCATCTCTCATTTCACACACCAGTGGGTTTTCTTTATGCTCACACACATAAACCCACACATCTTCACTTCTTTGTCAGCGGTCTATAAGACGTCTCTTGGTGCAAACATTGGTCCAAACGGAGACCAAAGAAAGGTTCTAATGGAGCTAAACCCTCATGTGTTAACTACTGCGTTGAAGTATCGGGATTAGGGTTAGGATTAACGCAGTGCGGTGAAGGCTCTGCTGCACTTTCACAATCTCTAGTGGTTTTTATATCTCTTAAAAAGTCTCTTCCATAATTTCTTATATAATATTAATGGTCTGTGAACAGGTTTATATAAGTATTTATGTGTGAATACTGTTGTTATGGCAGCCTGTCACTTAGAGCCACTGTTGAAAGCCATATGTGCGTGCTGTTCATGGGTAAAAATGGAGAAACCATTAAATTCCCTCTCAGCACTTTGCAGCTTGTTCTTGCCACTGACAGCTGATAATTACACAAATCACCAGTCTGCTTGAATGTCACACTGTGAGTCTTCTGTACCAGAAATTCCTCAGCAATAAGCTGCAAATCCAACGTCTCTGTCGGTTTATCCTGGATGTAAAATAAAAGCCGGACGCTCAGCCCTGGCTCTGGGCTTGGCGCCAGGTTAACGCTGAGCTGAATGAGCTCTGCAGTCACAACACGTGTCAACCCACATCACAAAGATGGTGCAAATCCCTTTGATGGTAGAAGTTATCGTCAAAATTCAGCCTGAAGTATCAACCGTAGGGATTAGAGCATTTAGTCATAAGCATCCTGGTGGCGCGACTGCTCTTTACGGGTCCATGTGTGAATTTCGAGGCATAAAATGCGGCTTTGAATTCTGATGCGTGGCCAAATCTCCCCAACGCAACAAAGCTTACTGCATCTTAACATAATGGAGTAGTGAAAGTACGTGCCTTAGATTCTGGTCTGACCTACAAGTTCATGTATCATCACCGAGAGTTAAAATGTTGTTGCACCGTGGGATCATTAAATGCCTCTTCAAATAAAGTGCACTCATCAAGAGGGGGCTTTATTTTGCTAATTATATTTTATATAATAACTGATACTAATACATTTATATTGTTACTAGAATAAGAAACCTACCTTACAAACTTAGTAGATTTGGTTGACCAAAGTAATGCACAGATAAAACTCATTTAATATCAACAACAACAAAATTGCCCACATTTACTATTAATAATGTGTTGAGTTGCATTGGTTTGGCCCAGTGCTTCTCAAACTGTGGGGCGCGCCCTCCCCTGGGGGGGTGTGATGCTGAGGGGGGCACGTGTGACCCTGGGGCACTTGCATTTCGCCGTACTACAAGAAAGTGTAATTGCACATCCACTCCAGTAGTTGGCAGTGGCGCTCTCATTGCCTGTTGTGCGCAGCGTGTATTAACTCTATGGTGTAGGTTTGTTTTGGAACGAGCTGCAGAAAACAAACCCATAGACATGGAGATATTTTTAACAGAGATGAAAAGAAAGGCGGAGAGAAACCAAGATAGTGAGTCAAAAGAAAGTCACCTCAAAGCAAAGATGCGCAAATATGTCGAAGCATATGTAGCGCTTGGCTTCACCGTGACTACAGTGGGAGGCGAGGAAAGACTGGAGTTTCAGATACGATACGATATTATTTAGAGGTGTTCCTATAACTATTTTATAGACAAATGCTGTTATTTAAAGTTGCGGCGGAGAGTGCGAACTGTTTTCTTCTTGTTAGGGGGCGCGCAACAGAAAAAGTTTGAGAAGCACTGGTTTGGCCCATCATGGACATGTCTCTGTCCTTGATGTGAAGGACAGAGACGTGTCCAACGGGCTAGGTACAGGAATGTGGCTCGTACAGTTCAGTGTGATTTTAATGGCAGGTGTAGTGACTGCTCCAGTAACAAATAAGTGAGGATGGATGGGTGGATGGATGGATGGATGGATGGATGGATGGATGGATGGATGGATGAATGGATGGATGGATGGATGGATGGATGGATGGATGAATGGATGGATGGATGGATGGATGGATGGAT
Source organism: Paraplagusia blochii (assembly GCA_016785265.1). NCBI lineage: Eukaryota > Metazoa > Chordata > Actinopteri > Pleuronectiformes > Cynoglossidae > Paraplagusia > Paraplagusia blochii. The sequence continues at coordinate 15,011 of JAFBJS010057854.1, forward strand.
GGTCCATTATGATTTTGATTATAACTCTCTGAGGAAGGAATATATTAATGTTCCCCGGTTCCATCTCAGTTTACGAGATGAAACCTGGACCTGTTTAGTTGAACTTGACACCGATATTCCTGCAGGAATTGAAGAAATTCACAAATTAGATTTTCAACAGCTTCAACAAGAAACCTTCTCTGCCATCTAGAGGATTAGCATTTAATGAGTCTACTTTTTACTGATGTTTTGAGGAATTAATTTGCAATAAATGCTATTAAAGCAATTGAGATTATTTGAATAATCTTCCGATTCCAACGTGCTAGGGATAATGAGTTATCACGTGTTCTAAATACAGTACAGCAGCGGTTTTGTTGTACAGACCTGTTAAATACCTCTACTAACTATTTTCACGGACACGTCGTAAAGATATACAGATACATACCCTTACTAAAATGAAATTTTCATTATTCTGAAGTATTTCCCTTCCTATAAAATCTTCCTACCTGAATTAACTGTGCATGGGCACAACAAGGATTTCTCCTTTTTTTTTCAGAGGGCAGTGTGGGGGCCATGCTCAGGGCTTGGAACCAAGTCCACTTCCTTAATTACTAGGCCACCAACTGCCCCAAAACGTCAACCACGAAGGGACTCGAACCCTCAATCTTCTGATCCGAAGTCAGACGCCTTATCCATTAGGCCACGCAGTCACAAATACTGCTCTTCCCCTGTCTCTTATACACATCTAGATGTGTATAAGAGACAGGCCTAAACAGACCCGCAGAATACCCCCAGGTGGCCGCAGAACACAGGGCTGCTGCCAGCGTCCTAAGCCACTCGAGACACAGGGCCAATCACCACCATCCTGTACACCCTTACACACCAACCCCTGGAGATCTAATAATCTATTTCTAATCAGCCCAGATCAGTACTAATTACAGGACAGCTTTTGGTCCTTGACCAATCACAGGCCAGATCAGTGATCTTGAACCAAGTCCACTTCCTTAATTACTAGGCCAACAACTGCCCCAAAACGTCAACCACGAAGGGACTCGAACCCTCAATCTTCTGAACCGAAGTCAGACGCCTTATCCATTAGGCCACGTGGTCACACGTAAGAATGTTGTATCAGTCACTCTGTGTCATTTTGAGTTTATTGTTGTTGTCTTCACTGAGAAAATATTTCCTAATCAAATATAGTTGCATTATTGATGATGGAATCCTAGCTATTCTATTGGTCAGTTCTTTTGTTGATATGGGTATGAATCAATTGGAAGTAATAGACAGATGGGGACAAAAGGAAACATTATTTCTCTGCGGCCCGGCACCAATTCACCCACGGACCGGTACCGGTCCCCGCCCCAGAGGTTGGGGACCACTGCAACACAGTCTTGCTCGAAAGCACCTTGTAGCGTGTGAGTCTTTCCTGGTGCTGACGTGCAGGAAAACTCAGAAGCTGTGAAAAAGTGATGGTGCTCGTCATTATTCTTGCATCACTGTGTATTTGCAAAGTGAAGCCAAAGCCTCCAAATGGTAAAGATCTTTTTTTTATCATTAACAAATCACAATAAGATTAAATGTCTGTTAAGAACAACCCACCTCTCAAAGTCTCCCTGCTCTAAACGATGCTGAATCAAATAAACGTCCTTTCCTTCGATGTCCTCGTCGGTCCATTAGTTAAAGTGATGTAACATGCAGCAATTGTCCCCACGGTGAGTTTGACAGACGCATTACATTGTGTATAAATATTGAACTTTTCCCTTTTCATCATCAATGTTGTTTGTGTTGATTTTACGGCATGCAGCCTAATTGATTCGTCGTCTGTCAGCGTCGACACTTCCTGGTCTCCGGTGAGCGACTCCACTCTGTTGCTTTGTTTCCAACTCTTTCCACCTAATCACCTAGTCGGGTCTGTTGGCTTCCTGTGGAGCCATATGTCTGTTAATGTTCCACGGTGGTTTTGTGAGAACATTGCAGTTTTGTTCTCCTCTCCTTCCACCAGGAAAAAAAAAACTACACTGCAGAGGACAAATGTATTGTTATTTCCTAACGAGGGTCTTATATAATGAGACTCAGCCTAATTACTTCCCACTCTGGTTTATATTCAGCGCAGGCACTGGGGGCTGCAATTGAGCAACTAACCTTTTGCTCAGTGCTCGAAGTCTTTCCATTGATGCAGCATTTAGTTTTTTTTGTGATGAAATATAGATGCCGTTGGATGACCAGGCACAATAATCGAGCCGTAGAAAAAGACAGAACATACAAAAAAGAATCTTGTTTCCTTTATAAAAGCAGAGACATGTTATAAATCACATGAACATTATTTTATTAAAGCAAAAATACAAGTCACTGGTCATTAAGAAGAATCCGAACATAATGGACTTTCTGTTGTCCTATATACCATATATACAGGACATATGGCACAAAGAAATTGCCGTCCTCTAAGACCCATGTTGCAAAAGCAACACAAAATACACTACATATACATATACAATACAATACACTACACTACAATACGACAATACAATACAGTAGGTATTTACAAGAGGTGAGGCAATGAGGTAGTACTTGATGAACAATGTCATACATTGTAGTACTATGCAGAAGCTGAGACAGTGTAAATACGGTGTACAGTATAATAGTGCAACATGTACTTGAAACAAAGTGATACAGTGTAAAGTGCAGTATATAGCGTAATAGTACAATGAATACTTGAGATAAGGTGATACAGTGTAATATACTGTGTAAAATACAGTAAACAGTATGATAGTGCAATGAGTACTTGAAATAGTGATATGGTGTAAAGGAAAACATACAGTATAATATTTCAATGCATATTCAAAGTGATACTGTGTAAAGTACAGTAAACAGTATAATAGTGCAACGTGTACTTGAAACAAAGTTATATAGTGTAAAGTGCAGTATACAGTGTAATAGTACGATGAATACTTGAGATAAGGTGATACAGTGTAAAATACAGTAAACAGTATGATAGTGCAGTGAGTACTTGAAACAGAGAAATATGGTGTAAAGCACAACATACAGTATAATAGTTAAATGGATATTCAAAGTGATACCGTGTAAGACACTGTGTAAAATACAGTAAACAGTATAACAGTGCAACGTATACTTGAACCAAAGTGATAAAGTGTAAAGTACAATATACAGTATAATAGTGCAACATGTACTTGAAACAAAGTGATACAGTGTAAAATACTTTGTAAAGTACAGTAAACAGCATAATAGTGCAATGGTACTTGAACCAAAGTGATATAGTGTAAAGTACAGTATACAGTGCAAAAGTACAATGAATACTTGAAATAAAGTGATACAGTGTAAAATACTTTGTAAAGTACAGTAAACAGTATAATAGTGCAACGGTACTTGAACCAAAGTGATATAGTGTAAAGTACAGTATACAGTGCAAAAGTACAATGAATACTTGAAATAAAGTGATACAGTGTAAAATACTTTGTAAAGTACAGTAAACAGTATAATAGTGCAACGGTACTTGAACCAAAGTGATATAGTGTAAAGTACAGTATACAGTCTAATAGTACAATGAATACTTGAGATAAAGTGATACAGTGTAAAATACTGTATAAAATACAGTAAACAGTATAATAGTGCAACATGTACCTGAAACAAAGTGATATAGTGTAAAGTACAGTATACAGTCTAATAGTACAATGAATACTTGAGATTAAGTGATACAATGTAAGATACTGTGTGAAATACAGTAAACAGTATGATAGTACAATGGGTACTTGAAACATAGTGATATGGTGTCAAGTACAACATACAGAATAACAGTTCAATGAATATTCAAAGTAATACAGTGTAAAATATTGTGTAAAGTACAGTATAACAGTATAACAGTGCAGAGTACTTGAAACAGAGTAATACAGTAAAGGAAAAACTCACAATTTTTTTTAACATGATTATAGGTGGATGAATGGTTGTGTCTTAGTCCTCCTCTTCCTCCTCTGTTGAGAGAAGGTTTCTCCAAGTTGAGGTGGATGGCTTCCTTCACTCCTCTCTCAAACCATCTGTCCTCTCTGGCCAGGATGTGGACATCCTGAACCACGTCTCTGTGTCCCTTCTCTTCCAGGTGTAAATGAACGTCAGAGTCCGGTCCTGTTGAGTTGGGTCTTCTGTGTTGTTGCGTATGTTTGTTCAGCTGTTGTTTGGTTTCACCAATGTAGAGGTCAGGACATTGTTATGTTTGTGATGAGATATTTTGTCCTTCAGGTTAGAGATGGAGCTACTAGGTAGGAGACAAAGAGGAGATTGATGGATGCAGTGAGGGAAGACATGGAGGTGGATGGAGTTAGAGTAGAAGATACAGAGGACAACTGTTGACTCGCTGTGGCAACCCCTGAGAAAAGGGACAAGCCGAAAGGGAAAGAAGAAGAAGATTTTGTCCTTCGGGTGGACTAGCTTTTGACTAGACTGTTGACCTGAAATAGAACGGAATTTGGTGTTCGTTAAAGATTCTTCCGAGGTAACAAGCTTATTCCGTTTGATTTTCTTATCCTTTCTTTTGCGTTTGGGGATTATATATTTCTTTAAACCAAAAAAAAAAAAACATAAATCTATTGATTTATACGGTTTGGAAGGCAACAAATAAATTCAAGAATTCTGTGCAGTGATTGCCACACTGGACCGACTTGTTTTGAGAATGTAAAACAAAGAAGAAATCCAGTCAAATGTGGTAAAGTTTCACTTCATTGAGGTCCGGGTGTGTGAGCAGACTTTGTTTACTGTACATAAAAAACTGCTTCCTGCTCGGACTCGGCGCCAAACAGAATTAATTACTACCTGTGGGTGTAGAGGCTGCTGTGCTGCCGTGCTACCACTGCTGCTCAGCAAAACTTTTGATGGTGTTGCTTAGAGAAACACTTTGAGAACAGGTCATAAGGGAAGGTGTGGAGAGTGTGAAGACTTCTTCGGCTTCCTGCGTCTCTCTGAAGGTGCGGTAAATCAGCAGAGTTTGTTAAGGAAACGCTCAGTCAAAGTCTGATGTGTCTGCAGTGGGGAGACGTGAGGGGAGACGTGAGACTTTAGGTGGGCATGACAGGCAATTCAAAATAGTCACAGTGTGTGGTGTTCGCTCTCAAACATTGAGATTCTCTCCGTGTTTCAAGTGATTTACAGTAATGTCGACAGCGTGATATCAGGCGCCACGTAGGCTGCTTGCATTATTTGCAGGAAAAATGAAGAACACGGTTTCTTTGAATGCTTCAAACTGGCTTTTTAGTAAAACCTCCAGCTGCTGCAGGCGTCACTACCACGAAAGACAAAACAAATCGAGAAAAAATCTTACGATTTATAATACATTTAAACCAGAATCTGATTGTATCTTATGTGGGAGGTTGGTTAAAAAAAAAACAAGGATTGTTCTCCAATCCACTGTTCTTCTATGGATCCTCCTAACAAAGTTGCTGTCACCGGTTGTTGCCAATGCAATTTAAGCGCTGACATTAGTGCCAGCTCTGCAGAGTGTCCTTAGGGTTTCCTCTGGAAAGCAGCCTAAGACAGACTCAGACAATCACCACAATTACACACGCGTCAATGCCAGGAGTGGAGACGGAGTCGGCCGTCTGCTGCAGTCAACTGAGTCAACGCATTTATTAATCCTGTCTGATGAGAGGAGGGAGCAACGCAACCGCAACGCAGGGATCTGTGATCATCATCTGTGACATTTGAAGAACCTGTGTCCTTCAATTAGTCCGAAAATGACAATCACAGAACAAGTGGTAGAACGGAGGTCTCACACTGCAATAAGTTGAGGACCACCACCAGTGTTGGGACTAACGTGTTACTTGTGACGCTGTTACGTAACAAATTTGGTAACGTTATTGTTACTGTGGTGTGAAAGGGCTCGTTACTCGTTACTATCTGTGGTCCAAATGGACGGTTCCTCCCGTCCACGGAGAGAGGACTGTGTGTCAGTGGAGTTTGTCTGCTGCCTGTCAGTCATGAGTGAAAGACAGCCGTCCACACTAACTGAACCGTTGCGTTGAAAAGGAGCGATGATTGGTTGACATAGGTTAGGATTTCAGGCTAAGCCAATCAGAAAGAGACCTGGGCGGGTCTTCTTGCCTTATAGGGTAATAAACAGTCTCACACACACACCCACAGGCAAGATGACGACAAGCAGCAAGTTAAGGTTACGATAAAGATGCCTGTCAAAATGTCCAAACATCTTGTTTTTATTGTTCCACTACATCTCAGTATGGTAGTTGCTACAGAACACAACACTAAATTTTTTTAATGTGTTTTTTAAGTAAAGTAAAGTAACTAGTTATTAGTTACTTTTATAATTTAGTAACTACTAACTTAACTAGTTACTTTTTCAGAGCAGTAACTAGTAAAGTAATCTTACTTTTTTAAAGTAACTTGCCCAACACTGGCCACCACCCACACTATCATTTCACCAAAAGGCTACGTTAGCTTTCAGTGTTCAATACAAAAGAAAACACTGAACAAGACGGAGGATTTTGAGAACTGTAGGATTTACCATAAAATGTGGAGAACAAATCTATAATATATTATTAGAATTTTAACTTTCACATCAAGGTGGGGGCCGGGAAATATCATTCCCAGGGTTGCAACCTGCTCACGGGCCACAAGTTTGACACCCCTATGGTAGACAGAGTGTCAAATGGCAAAAAAAAGGAGATTCTTTTTGTGTGTCTTTTACTTTTTGGTATTGCAGTTTATACAACCTGTGTTAGAAAAAAGGTTTTGCTGCTGAAAGCTGCCAATAAAGAGCCACATGTAAAATTGGTTTGAACTTGATTTTCTGAGCTGTTTCTCAGCCAAGGCGTCCTTCCTTTGTCACGGTTGTCAAACTCAAATTCACCGTTTGCCAAAATCAAAGACCAGGATGATGTTGCAAGAAGCACTTAACATTTATTTAATATTTTTGACAGCAACTCTGCATGTTTTCCCTTCTCTCCAGATCTTAAATGTCGATTTTTTTTTTCATACGGAAACATATTTTTGTCTTAAACATTGAACAGGGTTTGACTCGTGTTGGGTCCCTGGTTGAAACCCATCAGTTACCAAAGTGACTGATTCATTTTCCCCACTTACTACACACAAAGGTGAAGGAGCCATGTTTAGCACAGGAGCCTGAAGTTGCAGACGCTAGTCGTCTATTTGTCACCGCAACAATCTTTTTCAGATTTGAGCATGCCAAAATACAACAACAGTTTTCTCACCTCATTTTCATTTTTCTGTTTGTGCCTTGTGACTTTGGAACAGATGTATGTGACAGTCCCCTGGTCTCCAGTTTGCCGCCGTCATCCTTCAGGAGCTCCTCTCAGCTGTCCAGCAGCCATGCACCAGTATTTGCCAAAGTCAACAGGAGAGAAGGTGAGGACTGATTGTTGCTTTTGTTCGTTTTACACTGTGAATCTTTTACAACTGGCAATGAAAAATGCATTTTCCACAAAATCACTGGTTGCTATTCCAAACATGGCAACTTTCTGATTTGATGGCTCAGTGGTGAGTGTCTCGTCAACAAGCAAGAATGTGAAATGTACATAATCAAAGCACAAAATATATCATTAATATTCAGTAAAAATGTAAGTCCTGTTACTAAGGAAACAACAGGCGAGAGGATTGTGTGTTTTTTTTTTCCGACATGATTACTGTAACAAACCTTCTCTGCTCATACAAATGAAGTGGTTTGAACTCTGTGGTTGCTTCATTCAATCATCACACAGATGCCCAGCGTCCATTCAATCACCCTCTAGAACCTTCTGTGAACAAAAGCTCAGTGCAGACTCAATGAGGCGAAATGAAGCTCATCTTCAACAAGGTTAATAGGACGCTGACTATGAAAGGAAGGGAACTCGCCACGTTATTTCATTAATTTAATTCCTTATATTGAAGCTATATAAACACACATAAATATATATGTATATTTTTTTGCTTCTATATATGTATTATTTTTTGCTTCTATATATAGAGTTTTTGCGGCATTGTTTATCAGGCTCCGTTACGATATAACAACTTGGATATTCCACAAATGGTTCCACAAAGTGGAACCATTTTAAAAAATTTGATACAACAGACATGATTTAACGGAATTATTTTAGATACAATCCCGTCTAGGGGGAAATGAATGAAAGACGTGTTGGGCAAGTTACTTTAAAAAGTAACTTATTACTTTACTAGTTACTCCTCTGAAAAAGTAACTAGTTACATCACTAGTTACTAAATTGTAAAAGTAACTAATAACTAGTTACTTTACTTTTTATAAAAACAAAATAGATGTTTAGACATTTTGACCGGCATATTTATCGTAACCTCAACTTGACACTTGCCGTCCTCTTGCTTGTGGGTGTGTGCTGCTGTACCGCGTCACGCTTGTGTGTGAGACTGTTTATTTCGCTATAAGGCAAGAAGACCCGCCCATGCTTCCTTCTGATTGGCTTAGCCTGAAATGTTAACCTATGTCAACCAATCATCTTTCCTTTTTAATAAATGGGTTCAGTTAGTGTGGACGGCCGTCTTTCACTCATTTCACTTACTCCACTGCCACAGTCCACCCTCCGTGGACGAGAGGAACCGTCCATTTGGACCACAGATAGTAACGAGTAACGAGTCCTTTTACACCACAGTAACAATAACGGTGTTACTGAATGGGAAAAGTAACGCGTAGTTTTGTTACGTAACAAAACGCAATGCATTAGTCCCAGCATGATGAAAGCGACATATATGACTTTCTTTTCACAGTAAAATCTTCATTTTTTTTTTGTCACGTTATTGTAAGATAAAGAGAATTACATCTTCTCTGGAACAAGTCCTGAGGTTAATCACATATTCAATCAAATCCAAAGCAGCTTAATTTTCCATGGACCATGTTTGGTCTGTCAGTTCTTTCCAAAGCAGCAGAGAAGCTTGTTATCATTTTTTTCAGATATAACTGATGACCACAGATGGCTACAGCAGCTTTATTATGTGTTTTATGTGCAGAATGGTATTATAATATATACAGTGTGCATATTAGAGCGACTGAAATGACATCGTCAGCTTAATGCAGTGTGTGTTATGAATACTGATGAGTCATCATTACTCCTATTTAAAAACTTTAGTGTTGTTGTACTCGCTAAAAATGTTTAAGTACTGTTGCTTTGACGTTACATCCATAATTCCTCTAAATGTGTCAGAGCCCAATAATGAGGCTCCTCTCAGCTTAGCAGCCATCTTTATTTTTCACCTTAAAGCGCTTCTCTTTCTGAAGTCAGGGTTGAGGGACGTGAGCATCTCGCTTGGGGGGAAATGTTGGTCATCCATTAAAAGTTTTGACTAGTGCAGCCACTCATCTGATGACATCATCTGTCAATAAGCCCCACAGGCTGGTGAAATGCCTGGATAACTGACGTCCCTGGGCTGTGGAGGATCCCTGATGGGCACAGCTAAGATTTCTTCTCCTGCTTTTACTTCCCAGTGATGGACAGAGTCTCCACCACACTGAGAAACAGGCGTCTGAGCCTGACATTGGCTGAAAGACACACATTTGGTCACTGAGAGGAGCGAGAGGGAGAAGTTTCAAATACTATTTGCTCCGTATCATCAGTAGTTTAGCTGAAAAAGTGTCAACCTTCAGCTTTTAGGACAGACGTGGGCCACAGTGGGTCCCAAAGTTGGACACTGGGGGCCAAGTCAAGATCAGAATGATGGAGCCTTCATTCTTCGGGGCCGTTGGTGGCCTGATGGTTAAGCAGGCAGACTTGGGTCCGCAAGGTCCCGGGTTCGAATCCCTTTACCGCTAAGTGACCTCTCAGGTCCACTGAGCATGGCACTAAACCTCACTGCGGTTGCTCAAAGCGGCCCACTGTTCACTTTGGTGATGGGTTAAATCAGTACTTCTCAGTTATAGCAAGAAGAAAACAATTTGCACTCCCCCTCCCCATCACCCACTCTCCACCGCAACTCTAAATAATAGTATTTGTCTATAAAATAGTTCTAGCTACACCTCTGCATAACATCGTATCCTTGTTAACATCAAGAAAACAAAAAGAAAGAGATATAGTTCAACTTACAAGGATGTGCAATTACATTTTATCGTAGTACGGTGGGAAAAAAAAGCATGTTCCCCAGTGTCACACACGCCCCCTCAGCATCACACCGCGCCCCCCCAGGGGGCCCGCCCCACACTTTGAGAAGCACTGGGTTAAATACAGAGGTGACATTTCATTGTGTGCAGTGGTGTGAATCACAATGTCACAATGACAAGGAGTTTGATTTCCATTTCCTTGAACTGAGTTTGTAAAAGTCATGTATGAAACATAAAATGCTCTATTTTTAATAGCCTTCTGACATCATCTACTGGGGAAGTGCATACATTGCAGATAAAGGGCAGAAGTGTAATGTTAATACAAAGAAATTATTTCATTTGGACAAGGTAGTGGGCCGCATTGAAAAGCTCAATGGGCCGCAATCGACCCCTGGGCCTTAGTTTGGCTGTTTAGGGCAGAGAAGAATGGACATTTTCCTATTTACAGTGGTAACTTCTGAACCCCAGCATCTGCATCAGACACATTTAATGGACGTTTGACTCCAACTTTAAAATATCCAAAGGGATACTTTCATTCATTGCTGGTCGGAGTCGGAGTCGGAGTCTGATTCCAAACTATATTACCAGTCCAGCTGGGAGCTCTTCAGCATTTGCTGATGCTACACTTTGCTGATAGGAGCTGAAGATCTCACAAAACAACTGTTGTACCAGAAAGCAGCAGGTCGTTTGAAAGTCTGGGATTTTTTTATTTCACTTTTTTTTTCGGTCCAGCAGTGAAAAGGAAAAGTTAGTTACCGCAACTAACTGAGACAAATTGAAGCTGGAGGAGGTTGGATACACTTTTCCATCACCGTTTTCTTTGTAATGGGACCAATAAGCAATTTCAAAACTGTTTTTCACATCACCACAAGGAAAAGGAAAATGTGAAAATTACATGCTAAATTACAATAATTACTCAAAAAACTTCCACTCTCTATTCACAAATTGTTTCTCTGATTCTTGTAGATGTTGAGAAATAAAAAAAAAGGAACATAACACTGGAACAATTTTTTTTTCCACTCAACATGAAAAAACCATAACAACACCAACCCTGCCTGTCTGAAAGACCAACTATTCAAAACTAACATTGTATAGAATATTCTAATTAATTCCGTGATTTGAATCAAATAAACGTGAATCCATTCACGATGTGAATCATACATTTGCCTGCTGCTATTCCTTAGGTATATAACATTAAGAAAAGGTCATTAATCTCACCTATTCATAATTTAATATGATTAATCCAGATATACACCGTAATATGTTCAATAAGAAAATTAAATATTTAACAGCCCTAATGGTAATATAAATTTAAGCTATTCCAAAAAGATGTTAGTTTGGATTTATTCATTATTTCACATTTTGCCCACAGTTTGCCGATAAAAAGAGCAGTGTTGGGCAAGTTACTTTTAAAAAAGTAACCTATTACTTTACTAGTTACTGCTCTGAAAAAGTAACTAGTTACGTTACTGGTTTCTAAATTGTAAAAGTAACTAATAACTAGTTACTTTACTTTAAAAACACATTAAAAAAGTTTAGTGTTGTGTTCTGTAGCAACTAGCATAATGAAATGTAGTGGTACAATAAAAACTTTGACAGACATCTTTATCGTAACCTCAGCTTGACACTGGCCGTCGTCCTGCTTGTGGGTGTGTTCTGTAGTCTTTATTTCCCTATAAGGCAAGAAGACCCGCCCAGGTCTCTTTCTGATTGGCTTAGCCTGAAACGTTAACCTATGTCAACCAATCATCGATCCTTTTCAATGCATCAGTTCAGTGAGTGTGCACAGCCGTCTTTCACTCATGACTGACAGGCAGCAGACAGGCTCCGCCTCCACACAGTCCTCTCTCGGTGGTCGGGATAAACCGTCCATTTGGACCACAGATAGTAACGAGTAACGAGCCCCTTTACACCACAGTAACAATAACGGCGTTACTGAATGGGAAAAGTAACACGTTACGTTATTAGTTACCGAGAAAAGTAGTTTCGTTACATAACTGCGTTACAAGTAACGGCTTAGTGAACACTGGTTGGATCAACTAAACCTTTTTTTGACCTGAATGCATCCCTTTAACCCTGTCCTTGCTGCTGTTTTACAGAGAAAAATAGTTTGAATTACGTAACGGCGTTACAAGTAACGCGTTACGTCCCAACACTGAAAAAAAGTGATAAAACCAGTCAACAGAGGAGCCGGAATTTTATTTCCAACACCGAGTTGGACTTGTGCTAAACTACTATGAACCCCCTGTGATTTACAACAGAGACCATTTCAAGTGTCTTCCCATACAGTATGTATTTTTCTGCCTGACTGTGCACAGCATCCGCGGCAACTGAAACAGCAGGAAACAAAGGCCTCTTTAGTCGTAGATGAGTAATTAAATTGTGAAATGCCCCATCGCACTCGGACAAGGCTTTGTTTTATTCCCCCGCGGTCCAGGAATGATTAGGGAGAGACCGGAGATAAGAGCATTAAAGCACCGGAGTTCAGCCATTTAGTGGGGAAAGATTAATAAGAAGAAAGGAGGAAAATGGTCCATACATACTCCAGACCTCTAATGAAGTATAAGTGTGATCTATGTGGGGGTTTTATGATGCATTAATATTATAATATGGCTTATAAGAAATCCAATAATAGGTTCCACTGATGTTATTTTACCCAAAACTTTTTCATTTAGAAGCTTCAGGTTCATGAGCGTCAGGTCTGTGGTTGGTTTGATGATCAGAATCAAGTGTTTGGACCATGTGGAGACATCAGGTATCTTATAAATACTGAGGTTGGTTTTTCATCGACATTTTTAAGGTGTTGCTAAGGTGTAACTTGGACCAGGGCATCATCAAACTTTCACAATTGTAGCTCTCTGTCTTCTTCTCCTTTCAACTTGTCCCTTTTTTCAGGGGTTGCCACAACGAGTCAACAAATTCCATCTCCCCCTGTCCTCTGTATCTTCAACACTAACTCCAACTACCTCCATGTCCTCCCTCACTGCATCCATCAATCTCCTCTGGTAGCTCCATCTCTAGGATCATTCTTCTACCGACATAACCACTGTCCCTCCTCTGAACATGTCCAAACCATCTCTGTCTGTCTTCTCTAGCTTTTTCTCCAAACCGTCCTGTCTGTGTTGTCCCTCTAATCACCTCATTCCTGATCCTGTCCATCCTTGTCTCTCCTAAAGAGAAACTCAGCATCTGTAACTCTATCTTTAGCTCTGTCTTCTGTCTTCTACCTATTCCTAGTGGGTGGAATTATTTAAATTTTATTTTAATTCAATGCCAAAACTGTTGGTTGAGACAAGAATTAGGCAAATCTTGAGGAGACACACTTTCTCACATGCATACATGAAGCAACTTAATCTTCTTCTCCTT
>JAFBJS010057854.1:28728-40446 GCA_016785265.1 Paraplagusia blochii
CATCCTTGTCTCTCCTAAAGAGAATCTCAGCATCTTTAACTCCATCTTTAGCTCTGTCTTCTGTCTTCTACCTATTCCCAGTGGGTGGAATTATTTAAATTTTATTTTAATTCAATGCCAAAACTGTTGGTTGAGGCAAGAATTAGGCAAATCTTGAGGAGACACACTTTCTCACATGCATACATGAAGCAACTTAATCTTCTTCTTCTCCTTTCGGCGTGTCCCTTTTTCTTGGGTTTCCACAGCGAGTCAAAAATTTCCATCTCCCCCCTTCCTCTGTATTTTCTACTCTGACTCCAACTACCTCCATGTCCTCCCTCACTGCATCCATCAGTCTGCTCTTTGTCTCCTACCTGGTAGCTCCATCTCTAGGATCATTCTTCCACCAACATATCCACTGTCCCTCCTCTGAACATGTCCAAACCATCTCAATCTGTCTTCTCCAGCTTTTTCTCCAAACCTTCCTGTCTGTGTTGTCCCCTCCTGTCCATTCTTGAGAATCTCAGCATCTTTAACTCCTTCACCTTCAGCTCTGTCTCCTGTCTTCTACCTATTCCTAATGTCTCTAATCTGTCCATCATGGCTGGTCTCACAACTTTTTGTATTACTATTAGTCGGATAAATAGTAATATATAGATGATAAATTGATTTATGGGAAGGTCCATCTGTCACTTCAATAGTAAAACCCTAGAAGGATTATTTATTGTTATAGATAACATGTAAACATTTATTTATGTTTATCGCGTCCAGTATAAAGAATCATTTTATTTATGAATTGCTGCAAACAAAGGCTTTAACTGAAAAGTTCTACTTTTTTTTGGCATTCCGGCTACTTTTTATAGAAAGTCATTAAATTCCATGTTTTTGTCTCAAAGCTTTAGTTCAGACTGTGTTGTTTTCTAATAACTGGGGACGTTGGTGGAAACAAATTCCCCAGATAAAAGTCTGTGCTTTTCTCTAACGGCAGACGCTGTAGTGGCTGCTGACTCAGCTGCTGTGTTTCCAAGATTTTGTCTAATGCACAGCAATAGTGGGTTAGAAGTAAAAAAAAAAAAAAAAACTTCCACGAAGTTTTCAAATCAGCCTTTTAAAGTAATCAAAGACAGTTCTGCTTAGAATTCCGCGCGTACAGCCTGAAGAAAGAATCATTAATCCCAACCTGCAGCTACACACTGATGAAGACGACGCGTTTTTATTATTTAATAAATATTATGTGATCATCTTGAAAAATGCACAGCACTCACAGATAAATTAATTACAAATAAAGATTTATAATTCATTTACAAAGAGAATCATATGGAAATGTGTCCTGACGAGTATGAAAAATCAGAGCCATCTGGAAGAGTTTCTAATTCTTCAACACGCAAAACTAAACACAATATCATGACAGTGAACATTTCCTTAATGTTCACAGCAACTCTTGACTCACACCTTCTTAGAAGTAGATGAGTTAAAGTCCAAGACTTGATACTGAAGACCTACTGTGAGGCCTGTAGAAAACATCAGACAGATAAGGACAAACCATACCAACCATTAAGATCTTCATAAACATTCAACCTTCTGAACTGCTGCACGGCCAAACTATATTCCCATCAGTTTGTTATGCTAATTTATTAATTAGTTAAAATGTCAGTTTTGTACATTTAATTATTTAATCAAGATTAGGACGCTGTAACGACCCTTTACTGTTAACTAAAAGTCAACATTTTAATCCTGTCATTCCCAACCACTGTGTTGCGCGAGATCATTAGATTTGCTGGGGAGAATTCCAAATTCCCTCCAAGTCCGAGTATCAAATTTCACTTATTTGAGGCAAAAACTATCCATACATCCATCTTCGTCTGCTTATCAGGGGTTGGTCGCAGGGGCAGCATTCGGAGTAGGAATACTTTAGCTTCCATTTCCTAGAAACTTCCTTCAGCTCTCGGAGGAGACCACACAGAGCAGCATAGTTGCTCCAGTGTGTCCTGGATCTGCCTCTGGGTCTCATCCAAGTGGGACAAGACCTCCCGTCCTGTCCAGAGGTGTCCACGTGTTGTATATACCCAACCCATTGGCAATGCAAATAAAGCTCCTGCTCCGTTCATACAAGGACTGGACAGCAAAGGGCTTCCCTTGAGGCTACAAAGCCTAGTCATGTGGACTAGTTAAGCAAACTCCCACAAACCCTCAAGAACCCTGTGGAGGGTGTAAACTGGTCCTTTGTTCCAACCAGGACAAAAACCGTTCTGGTTGACTATCAACCGAAATTCTCCGTTCCAATACTCTAGAGTAGATCTTCCCTGGGAGGCTGAGGAGTGTGATCCCCCAAGCCTAGTTCCTGCAAGAATGTCGGGTACACGGTGAGAGTCCTTTTCCTCTCCCAGAGGCAGTTGGAAAAACTAAATCCGACGGCTGGTGAGTTGGGGGGCTACAAGCAACTCCAGAGTAGAAGAGAGTCCAGCCTCTCTCAAAGATTTGGACTCGGAACCCAAACTATGTGTGGTGGGAAGCCGAATATATCAAGTCAGTATCGCTCAACCTCCCGCATAATTTCAGGCTTCTTTCCCTCCATGTCCCCATAGGCACAGTGGTTGTCTGGGGTTTGGCCGGCCGAGCTCCCCCGCCCCCACGACTGCTGCCCAAATCACATGGCACCGGCCCCTATTGGGCTTTCTACAGGTGGGGAGTCCATATGAAGGTGGCTCCAGGGTGAGGCCCCGACAAGCTAAAAACTACAATATATTAATTGCATATAATTCTTTCTTGCTTTCTTGGGGAAAGGCAGAACAATTAAATGCTCTTTTGCTAGGTGGCAGCAGATGGGAAAACTTGTTGTTTCAAGAAGATGTCTGTGACTTTTTGATTCCTGCCACTATATTGGCATTGTCTTCAACAAAACACAGTCGGATTTTAGTTAGACAGACAGACAGACAGACAGACAGGTAGGTAGGTAGATAACTAAGTAGCTAGATAGATAGATAGGTAGGTAGGTATGATGTTAGGTATTTAGATAGATAGATAGATAGATAGATAGATAGATAGATAGATAGATAGATAGATAGATAGATAGATAGATAGATAGATAGATAGATATGTAAGTAGGTAGGTAGGTTGGTAACTAAGTAGCAGAATAGGTACGTAGGTAGGTAGGTAGGTAGCTAAGTAGCCATATAGATAAATAGATAGATGGATGGATGGATGGATGGATGGATGGATGGATGGATAGATAGATAGATAGATAGTTAGGTATGTAAGTAGGTAGGTAGGTAGGTAACTAAGTAGCAGGATAAGTAGGTAGGTAGCTAAGTAGCCATATAGATACTGTAGAGAGATAGGTAGGTAAGGTAGGTAGATAGACAGATTAGTAAATTTTTGAGGTCATTAAAACTAGAAGATGATCTACAAGATCATTACACATTCTTGGAGATCCCCACAGTTTGAGCGTTACCACAGTAAAGGAAAGTTGGGGATCTTTGCCCAGAACAGATAGAGCTCTAAGTTCACGCAGTTCTTTCCAAATAAGTGTCTGTGGAACATCTCGCTCTCTGTGTTGGTGTCTGAGGCAGGTTTAACTTAAAAGAAATTTTATCTTTTTATTTCGCTTCACTTCTCGTCCATTTCCCACATTTCTTTTCCCTCCTGAGGCGTGTGCTTCCTCACTCGCTGTTTTCTGTTGTTTTTCCTTTTCCTCTGTTTGTGGAACCATTAGTCGTTTATCATCTCGTCACATCTTCTCACACCTTTGTGGTGTCCTTGTAAATTGAGCACTCTGTTTTCTCCACGTGTCGGGTTATGCTTCTGCACTTGTCGCCCACTTTTTTTACATTACCACCACCATCTTCATCATTATCATCATCACTGGTCGTCCTTCATCACCCTCTACAGGTCATCACAACAAGTGCGCCGCAACCATGAGAGTCCAATCAGAGCTCCTGATTAGAAAATCTTCTGTGCAGAGTCAAAATGGCAAAGATTTCATCTTATATTTTATTCATTTAAATTTCCCACATTTGTGATAACTCAGGTGTTACTTTAAATTTCCATTCTTTCCGTTTCCCTGAAGTTGTTTTCTCCGTGTTTTTATGTTCATCTTCTCCTTTTGTGCTTGCCAGAACAGCATGCAGCTCGTCTTCCTCCCAGGAGATGGTATTATGAACTAAATTGTAAGCGACGCCCCATTGAGAACGATGGGCCGATGCTGCGGCTTTGTTTTAGGAAAATGGATTTTGTCCACACGGTGGCAGAAGTCGTTTGTCAAAAAAACAATAATTCCCTCATTCATTTAAGAAATTTCTCCCCAAAACATGTTTGTCATAATGGCTGTAATTACTATAATGCCTTATTTTATGGCTTAGCTGTACGGCTGAATCACTGATCCCCTGAATGGACGGTGGCCATAGCCTTTCTCTCTACAGCCTCTGCAGCGGGCCAGCTCTGAGAGTTGAGCCCTGCCAGTGTTACACGCCGCGCTTCCCGTGCACCACGTGGCCTATTAAGCCCAACTTAAAGTCAGCTCTTTGTAATCTGCCAAGAAAACACTGGGATGAATTAATTTCAACAGCATAATCAAATGTTAACGAGAGCCTCTAACATTTATAGCCAAATGTTAATGAAAGTATTTAACATCTAAACGGTGCTTGTTTTTCAGTGGGCCATACTGATAATTGCACATTAGCCAAACTGTAATTACACCGAAATAGGCCGGAACACTTCATCAGTCGCAAGTAATAATTTTCCGAAAGTATTCATTTCGATGGAGAAGCGGGGTTGAAACGGGGGGACGGAGGGGGACAGCGGTGGAGTGACGATAAACGCAGGGACGGAAAGAATCAAGTATTGATCAGCCGCTGATGTCTTCCTGCGGTGCTCCATCAGCCCAACTTCTGCTCATAATCACCTTATCTGTAGTTCCATACTCACCCCCTCACGCTCCACTCAAGTCCTCCTAATCTGAAGTAAAGTCCCCGCAGCTATAAATCTAATTATAAGGGTAAACATTTTCTAATTCCTCGGCTAAATGCGGCTAAAAGCTTCTCGCCGCGGCCTTTTTCTACTGCTTCTATAGCCTTGAATCAATTTACTAATAATAGCTGAGATTTCTGTGCCGTCAAGTGAAGGTAATATATTAAACCAGGGCCGTCAATTGATTTTAATTAACTGTGAACGAGTCGTGATTCTGATCCTCATCAACTGAAATAAATTAAGATCTGAATTATGATCAAGAACCAAAGGACAAATATGTTAAACAAAGATGTTGGTGAACGTAGAAGTGTATTTTTGTAAAATTCTGTTTCTTGGAGTTGGTGGATTTGTGTTGTGCATGTGTATAGTTCAGCTGTAATATTTCAGCAATATTTACCTGAAGTCAAAGCACCACTGAGCTTGGAGTTGAGACTCCACCAAAGCCTCCTGTAGGCAGTGAAGGCAGCGCAGGGTGTGTAGTATCACAAATAAGAAAGAATAACACTGTGAATCTGTTTGTCTGACTAATGCATTCAGACACATTACTGACATTTACTGACGAAAGCGCTGGACACTGTGCAAGAGCACAACTGTGACAGTAAACATTTCAAATGTCAAGACAAAAAAAAACAAACAACATCCATAGAGAATGAAGGTGTTGGAGTTTAGACTTTGTCTGAGTTTGTTTTTTTTCTTTCAAGATTTTTAATGTACATATACACTGGTGCCTCCGTTCCAGGTTGGTGGTCAAGGTCTAAAATAATTTTTCCCATAAGAAATAACGTTAAACTCATAAATCCGTTCTGGCCCATATGAAAAGTTCACTTTTTTTCAATAAAATGTGTATATAACCAGCAATTTAGTCCAAAACATGTAGATGTCTATTTAATATCTTTTTGTCCTCCTTCGTGATGTACGTATTGGTATTGTATTTTTTCCAAAGAAGACCGCTCTCATCGCAATTAAAAACAGTCTTTACGCACCGGGCGAACTCCATCACGTATTTATCCGCAGCCTTTTGGTCCGAACTCGCCGCCTCCTCATGTCTAGTCACACCATGGAGACCAGTTCTCTGCGTAAACTTCTCAAACCTGACACGTCTGGCTTTAACAGTGAAGCCCTTTTCATCACTTTCAACATTGCCCTCGCTGCTCGTACCCACACCTTACTTTTTTAGATCATCATGAATAGCGAGAGCCCTTTCACTGATCAACGCTTCGGAGATGCTGTCTCCAGCTCCAACTCTTTTACCTTAATAAAGATAAACAGCAATTTTTCAATTTCATCTAGTATCTTGAATTAAATGGAGTTAGCTTGACTCAGCCGAGCGCGGCTTCCCGAATGCTCTCTCAGCTTGACTCGGGCCGTCGAAAGCTGAAATTTGGTCGAAAGTGGAGGCACATTTTTCTTGACAATTTTGGTCGAGAGTCGAGTTGATCGAGAGCTGAGGCGTTCAAAAGCTGCGGTGCCACCGTACACTGTAGTGTTGGAGAGAAAATATTTGAGTTCAGTGTCAAATAATCAGAATGATAGTTTTGTGTATGGATGTCGATTGTTTCATATAAGAAAAACTACAAATTACATACAGTATAGGAGACGATAGAAGAGATTTTTCCTTTCTAAACAACAGTCTGTGATGCTGTATTGTTTCAAAATAATATTCTAGGAGTCTTGTAAAAATGACTCTCCTGTAAGAAAGTGAAGGAATCTAATGGTCAGGTATCAAATCATCTTCTCCTGGTGGCGCTGTATTGTGTTCACTAAGGCGTTACTTGTAACGCCGTTACGTAACGAAACTACTTTTCCTGGTAACTAATAACGTAGCGCGTTACTTTTCCCATTCAGTAACGCCGTAATTGTTACTGTGGTGTAAAGGGGCTCGTTACTATCTGTGGTCCAAATGGACGGTTTCTCCTGACCATGGAGAAAGGACTGTGTGGAGGCGGAGCCTGTCTGCTGCCTGTTAGTCATGAGTGAAAGACGGCCGTGCACACTAACTCAACCCATGCGTTGAAAAGGAGCAATGATTGGTTGACATAGATTACCGTTTCAGGCTAAGCCAATCAGAAAGAGACCTGGGCGGGTCTCCTAGCCTTATAGGGATATAGGCAAGTGGCAAGGTGAGGTTACGATAAAGATGCCTGTCAAAATGTCTAAACATCTATTTTGTTTTATTATATCACGACATTTCATTGTGCTAGTTGCTACAGAACACAACACTAAACTTTTTTAACGTGTTTTTAAAGTTAAGTAAAGTAACTAGTTATTAGTTACTTTTAGAATTTAGTAATTAGTTACTTTTCAGAGCAGTAACTAGTAAACGTAACTAGTTACTTTTTCACACAGCAGTAACTAGTAAAGTAATAAGTTACTTACTAGTTACAACTAAACCCTTTTCGAATATCATGACCTGGATGAATGAGAATCTTCTCAGACAGATGCGTTCAGGTGACTCACGTCAAACTCACAAAACACATTTGTCTTAATAATCTCAAATGGACGGTTGAAAAATTAAAACAAATTTTCTCAAACACAGAAGTTACCGCAGCGGAAATGCAGTATTGATTACATTGATAAATAATCCTGAAGGTTCTTGGACTGATGACCTCAGGTCCACACATTATTCCGTCCAAGTGTTGGGTCAGCAGCTGAGGTTGGAGTCTGACTCCCTGCCATTGTGTCATAGTGGTGCAGTGATAATTGGCATGTCCAGCTGAGACGCTGACCTGAATTTGTTCCTCAGTTTCCTCCGTGAATGACAGCGCGCCGTCGGTGTGTCGTTAAAGACAACAGTGAGGATCAGCTGACACCTGCAGCTGTGCACGATCAAATCCCACTCTGTCACTTCTACCCTGAAGCCATTGTTTCACGAGCGATCGCAAATACATGCAGATTTGCACTTTTCACGTCGTTCCCTTAGTCTCGTTCTCTTGTTCCACCGTGGATCCCCCCTTGTCTTCCCTCCCGTCTGGCTCAGCAGCTCTCAGCCCTCCACTCGTCTAATTCTGCTTTTCAGAATCCTTCTCACTCACTCCTGCTCTCTCCTTCATCTCTGATCTTGACTCCTCTCCACTCCCTCTCACGGCTAATGAGGAAAGGTCAGTATGTCTCCTCTGTCCTGTTGTGCTGTCAGCGTTCGTGTCTGTTACCGAGAAACCTGTTAGCCCGGGCTGCTGCACTAACGAGCAGCAAAGTCAACGCGGCAACAGCAGGAGGAGAGACAACGACCTGAACCGCAGTCGGCTTAACACATGGTCCACCGCAGTCTGACAGCAACAAATCAGGGAACAGACCACATTAGGAATAGTTACTGGGTTTATCAGCGTGTTCCTGCGATCATTCCCAGTGAAAATGTAAATAAATATAGTAGTGATAGTGCTCATCTCTTCATCACCACAGATACATTTGGAAACGTACGCAATACATACAGTATATCCAGTGATGGGCCGTCAGGGCCAGCAAAGCCTTCTCTGCTGGCCTAAACATACTCAGAAAAGCACATTTATCCATAAATATTTTTAAATATAATTGTATTACTATTTATTTTTATTAATATTAAAAAAGTTTTCACATTTAAAAAGTTGGATAAAAATTTTTTACCCTGTCATATTTTAGCTAGCTAGTGTTGTCAGGTTCCGTGAAATCTGCCAGAATCAAAAGTGAAGGCTCTACCCACTGTTAGTCAATCGACACAGCCCGTTGAGTTTACAGAGCTCCAACCAATCATGTTGCAAGATTGTGACACCAGGGTCTTCTAGCTGGCCCTTACATAGAAGGCAACACGTACGTGATTAGCCTATATTAAGGATGACATGATGTATGTGTGTTGATTCTCAAGTCCTGTTGTCATACTGATGTTATTATGAGGCGTCATATAATTTGACGTCACAAAACTATGACATCACTGAAGGCTTACGGTTGATATCCACGGCCTGCCACTGCTTACATCACATGTGCTCAACCTAAGGCCTAGGCCTAGCTGCTGGCTGAGCTAACGCCCGGGGAGCAGTGTGGGCGGGACCATGCTCAGGGCACTTCAGTGGTAACTTGGCTTCAAAAGCATTTATTAAAGCCCTCCGTCAAGGGTTGCTTAATGTTAAATTAATTAAATATATTACAATCAAGTGGAGGAGTTTAAGTATCTTGGGGTCGTGTTCACGAGTGAGGCAAGGATGGAATGACAGGTGGATCGAGGCAGCGACCGCATTATCGATCCGTCGTGGTGAAGCTAAGCCAAAAGGCGAAGCTCTCAACTCAACTCAAAGTCAACTTATGTTCCTACCCTCACCTATGGTCGAACTTTGGGTCATGACCAAAAGAACGCGATCCCAGAGACAAGCAGCGGAATATAGCTTTCACCACAGGGTGGCAGTGTGCTCCCTTAGCGATAAGGTGAGGAGCTCTGTTACCCGGGAGGAGCTCAGAGTAGAGCCATTGCTCCTCCACATCGAGAGGAGTCAGTTGAGGTACCTTGGGCATTTACATGGGATGCCCCCTGGACGCCTCCCACGGGAGGTGTTTGGGTCATGTCCCACTGGGAGGAGACCCATAGGAAGACCTAGGACACGCTGGAGCAACTATGTTGCCCGGCTGGCCTGGGAACGCCTTGGGATCCCCCCAGATGAGCTGGAGGAAGTGTCTGGGGAGAGGGAAGTCTGGGTATCCTGCTCCGAATGTTGCCCCAGCAACCCGGCTCAGGATAAGCGGATAAAGAAAGATAGATGGATGGATATAATAATTAAAAGCAGACACATTTCTTACTTTATGACGTAGTTACATCTATAACATCTCCCAGTTAGAACCGACCAAGTGTTGAAGTGGACCAGTGATGCTGGTGTGGTCCACAGTTGAAAATGATTTCAACAGCCCTGTCTTATAACCATCAGCTGCATCAGACAAACATGTTTTCAACATTCACCACAATGAGACAGAACTTGTTTTGTGACTGTTTGTCCTTCGTTCCATCTTGTCTGTCTTTTTCTTCCTCAATCTTTTGTTGGAGAACAATGTTTCCACCAAGACTTTCTCGTCCTTCAGTCTGTCCCTGTTGTTCCCTCGGCCTCACACGTCAAAACTCTGCTCTCAAAATATATTGTCTGATATTTCTGTGTTACTGGTTTGACCTTTTTACCTATTCACAGAGAAATTAAACACAAAGTAGAGACAGGATCAATATGCATGCAAATCGAGCGAATGTCCTTTAGATAAATCATATTGTTCCATACAGCTGTATGTACTTAATGCAACATAGAGTAACAACTTACTCAAAACATAATGTACATGAACCAAGATTATTGTAGGACGCAAACCTGGTTCTTGGACGCAGTTTAGTGACGTCACAGACGGACCCATGTGGGGACTCTGCCGTGTGATTGGCTGCAAACGAGTGAAACTTCTGATTGGCTGGTGACGGAGAGACGTAGAAAAATTACGCTCACAAAACTGGTCGCCGTAAGACGAGTCTCAAAAATACAAATTAGCGTGTGTGTAGTTTTACAAATTAAAAGCACGATTTGCATCCGCGTACCACAATTCACAAACGTATTTTGACATGTGAAGCGTTGTTTGCGTGCTCTTCTCAGAATTCGCACGCGGATCCGTGTTTACGCGTGTGTTCTTTTTGAGACTATTGTGACTCCATAATTATGCAACATATGTGGCCTTGTGGATCAGGATGCAGACTTGGGTCTTCAAGGCTTCAAGTTCAAATCAACTATAGTGTAGCAACATCCCCGTAACAAGGCTCACACTATGGTGCAGTGTGGTTTGGGCGGCAGTCATGGAGACTGCTGCTCCTGCGATGCGGTAACAGATCAGCGAATTTGCCCAGAAGGTGAACACCAAAGATAGATACAGTGGTGCCTCAGCTTTCGAACGCCTCAGCCCTCGACCCTCGACCAAAATCTTCGAGAATAATTTGCCTTCACTTTCGACCGGATTTCAGCTTTTGAATGTCAAGCGGAGAGAGCATTTGGGCAGTCGCGCTCGGCTGATTCAAGCCAAACCGCGTGCGTTCTTTCTTATTATAGTATTCAACACGAACAGACCTACGACCAGCGCGGCTTCTTATTGAATTATTTCTTATGGAAAAAAACGTTTAGACGTCGTCCAAATCAGACCTCGACCGCCAATCTGGAGTGGATTAAGTGCTGAGGCAGCACTGTACATCGCCTCTCGGCCAAAGTGAAGGCCTAAAGATTTTGATAAATTAATCTAATTAAATAAATTACAGCCATGATGTATGGACTAGAGACACTAGGAATAGGTAGAAGACAAGAGACAGAGCTGGAGGTGGAGGAGTTAAAGATGCTTAGAGGGACAACACAGACAGGAAGGTTTGGAGAAAAAGCTAGAGAAGCCAGGCTGAGGTGGTTTGGACATGTTCAGGGGAGGGACAGTGGTTATATTGGGAGAAGAATACTAGACATGGAGCTACCAGGTAAGAGACGAAGAGGAAGGCCAAAGAGGAGATTTATGGATGCAGTGAGGGAGGACATGGAGGTGGTTGGAGTTGGAGTTGAGGATGTGGAGGACAGGGTGAGATGGGAATTGTTGACTCGCTGTGGCAACCCCTGAAAAATGGGATAAGCCGAAAAGGAAAAGAAGAAGAAGAAGAATCTAATTAAATAAATTCAGCATTATTTTTTCCTTTGAAATGTCACAACACCTTCGGCCGAGGCCAGGAGCAGAGTTTAATTCAATAATTGTATAAATCTATCAATCTAAGGTAGATTCCAGTGTTTAGTGTTAGCGCTGAGGTGCTGGGGTTGCAGC